>JAGVSQ010006343.1:0-16502 GCA_022683975.1 Rhyacophila evoluta
TATGTTTATTTTTGCAAACGTTAAGCGCATTTTGCGAATTTGCCAAAAGTAGCCCACAGGTTAAGTGTTAATAAATATGCTATTACGTAATCTATCAAATCAGAAATATCAGCTTGAGCATATGCCATTATAATGATATGGTTAATCATTTCATTAAACGTTAATTTCAAATAATATTAGTAAAAAACTCTATAATGGTTTTATTAAGGAAATTGTGCTATAAAATATATTATTAAATTAAAAAAAATAATCGATGGATATAACACAGATATAATATTTTTTTTACCATTTCTTCTTTGAAAGTGGAGCATACATTGTATACAGTGTGAAGATTTACCACTCAACAGATAAAGTAAATGAAACTCCCCATGGCTAAGACTTCTTTAGACATTTTTATATGAATTGTTTGTCAGCCCATTTATCAGCCTAATGGGTATTCAGGCTGTCATTTATAGATTTTTTTGAAATATACCAGCTACGGAAATGGAAGTCTCAATACGATAATAATACAATAATTTAAGCGTTCATACCAACCTCTCGTCTAACAGAGAGACATTATAATATTATTACAATGGTTTTAGACAAAAACTTATCTTATGTTTTGTGACAAAATCGTGAATAACTTTACAAAATCATACTGCTATTGAAGTGAACTATCTACGTATGGACCTACACGTCGATTTCTAAGTTTGTTCATAATCAAACAGTCTAGCATCTTGATTAGAAACATTACTCAAGTATTCAAAGACGTACGCAATAATTTCGCACAATTTTATATTTAAAAATATATTTTAAATGATTATAGAATACTGATAATTTTTAAGGCAAACTATTCACGACATAAAATAGTTAACCACATCTGGGAATCCTTTTTATTTATGACCGAAAACATCATTACAAGATTTGTTTTCGTTCATACAATTTGAATATAATTGAAAATCGCCCTTACACCTGGTCTTCATCAAACGTATCTCGGACTTCTGATATTGAGAAGCGATTTATTTGACGTATCTAGTATCATAATATTATAAGTTCAAATATTATAGATGTATAAAAAATAATAGTATTACAAAGAGATATATACATATATATTGTATCGTCGTATTACTGGTAAAAGACGTTAAAGTAAAAAAGTGAGTTTTTAGATGGTTGAGTCTTAATGTTTGAGTATCTCTGTTAAATAAATTTTACGACAAATTCTTATGGTATAATGTATTATTTGATAGAAATAATCGTTAAATGTATTTAATGGAGAACATTAAAACTCGACTATCTCAAAACTCACTTTTTTACTTTAACGTATTTTGCCAGTAATACGACGATATATAAGTGCTAGTAAATGGCCTTATAAAAATGTTATGTAGAATTGGCAATTAATCACTTTATTATTCATAAATGTGTACATATACATATGTGTGTATGCTTTCTGGTTTTATGTATCATATGATAATAATAAAAGCTAATGAAGGTAAATACTAATAATTATTTGTTATATTAAACAATATATTATAGACCAGCTATTTATTACGAATGTGGAATATACAAATTTCTCGAGCCTAAATACTCTTCACATTGTTTTTCTTTTGCACCAAAATTTTCAGCTCATTTTTCTAATTCAAAAAAAATATGTTATCAATTTCATTATTAATCATTGTCTCACGACGCCCCTGCATAGTTGATATTCGACTCGAGTAGTCAGATTGATATCTCTGCATATGCAAATACTACAGCATATCCTTGAAATAATCTGCCAGCGCTCGGTGCAAGGATACCGCCAGGGAGTCATAAAATGTATAATTATATGAATTTGGGGATATGGTAATGCGACTCGGAAGCAAATTTAACATCGTCTATTTTGCCTCCCAACAGAACTGTGAAATTTCCTGTCTCAAGCTAGTGGACATCAGTAAAATAATTGGGATATATTTTATTGACACAAAGTTTCAAGTTCAAAGCATGTAATGTAACCTAAAGCTTATTATTAACTAAAATAATTGTTTTTGTAGCGGACTCAGCAAAATTGCAGGCTTTGGATCTTCTTCGGTGAAATTTCGTATTATATTTATTATTATAACCGTTATTTTATCTCTAATCGTTTTCGACCCAACTAAATGATCCCACTATCCACTTTCATCGACTTTACATTTGATTTTAAAAGTCCTATTACACTACACGATTTCAAGGCACCCTAACTTAGTGCGGTGTAATAATTGAAAAAATACACGAAGATTACTATATACATGCCACATATTTAAGGAATGGAACTCTTTACGTCTATATGCTCCATGTTTGGAGTGGACATGGTAAAATAATAATTATTTTATTAATGGAAATAAATTATCTTAAAAATGTATATATTTGTAAAAATATAATGTCTAATACTCTAATAGAATAACGGCATATAATTGAAGTCTTACTCAGTTAAAAGGCCTATTACACTAGACAATTTCAAGGCACCTAACCTAACCTAACCTAACTAAGTGTGGTGTAGGCACTTAAACCACATGCAAGAGACCAAGCTCACTCTGCAGTAAGAGCACTTAATATTGTGTAGTGTAATAGGCCTTTAAGCAAGCTCATATTGAATCATTTTGATAGCTTAGTATCGGGCAACTATAACTACAAATATATGTATTACAAACAAGTGGCAATATTTTATGGTTTTTAATTAATCGTGATTAAAATTTAACTTTAACAACACAAAGGTTCCCTTGTTTAATATCAAAAAACTATATAAGCTGTTAGCGTCAGTCAGGCGTTAATCGCTTATCAGTCATACGCTAACTACTCTTAACTTCAAAGAGAATTCATAAATATTTACGTGTCAAAAACGTTCACAGCTGTTGGTGTTTTTTTTTCTAGTCAGCCATAGCCAATATCAGTGTTATAGTCATTGTAAATAACAGTAATTTTCCCTACACAACTATTTTTCATGTTTTTAAAGGCCACACATAAGATAAATGTACAATATACAATAAATTGTAAAAATATGAACCACAAGTTTAAAAAAACATCTCGTTTGTTGAGTAACAAGAAAGCAAAAAACGTTTTTTGGCTCTCGTGTAAAGTTACACATTTGTTGATAGAGATTTCTGACTCTAATCCATCGACTAATACTGAAAAGTCATCAATTAATTCAGTGCGAATATGCAGAGAGTAACTAATATGTTTGTTTGTTTTTCCAGAACATGATGCTAACCATATAATGAAGGTATATCTAAGAACCTGTATGGTACGGGAAGAATTACTTCCAACCAGCTATTGAATCTATTGGGGCATTTGATCTGGCAACCACAATATATAGAAGTAAACATGGTGCATATTTTCCAAGACTTTTAGAAGCTGTCACACACTCAAGTATTTTGAACTTAAAAATAATAAATAGAATCAAAAAATAAACAGATTAGTAAAGAGTCTTAATGTGAGTTAACGCTCGCCGTATGACGCCGCAAACTTTTAAAAATTATCTGAATTGAAGTAATGTGTAAAAATGCTGAATGGATTTAAATAATTTTTCCATTCCGAGTAATCCTTGACCCAATAATTCATTACTACCAAAAACTGTCAAATACATTTTACTAAATACCAAAAATTTGTATTTTATGAAAATGAAATAATTCCAGCAATGCATAATAAATTATAAATTTGCCAAAAAGGCGTGCATTGAATCAGCAACAAGGAGGAATAAGAATGAAATTGAATCAGAGAGTGGAAACAAATCACATTAACTGGAGGATTATACAAATGAATAAATAAATGGGCAAAGCTCTCGTCAATATTGCGACACGAAAATAATTATTTTGGAATGTATATTATTTGTAGAAAGCTTTACAGGGTTTATTTTTAAAATAATTTGCAACCCTTTACCGATACAAGCCAACTCGTGATCAATTTAGTTACGTATCAAAGAAGCCTTTTGTCTCGTAAGTTTGCAATACAAGTTCACTGTCAAGATATAAATAATGTCTTTTAAGTGACATTGATATCATTATTTATTTCAAGCCATATTTTAAATTTAAATTATGTTTTTTACATATCTGCTTTTTATATGGGACACATGGCCACCATGTGGTAGTACGGATTTTGTCACCCACTAATCGCTTTACATTCTCCCAAAACAACAAAATCTCTATAATCCGTCAAATATATTATTTGTATAAGAAGTAAGCACTCAAGCTCGTTGAAAGTATCCGCAGTACGTATTTTTCCAAGGTTTATAATTAAGTTAAACTCTTATGAATATTACAGTTTTTGCCTATTACAAGTTGAAATACCGTGTGATATTGATAATAAAATTGTGTATCACCAATGTCTCATGAATTACTTGAAACATTTGAATATTAAAATAATTGGCACACATGCGTAAATTGGAAAAGTTAAGAGGCGACTATTAGTTGTCTTTTATTACAATCACTCCAAAGATGAAGCATATCTTTCATCTTCACAACGTAAAGACTTATTTTAAAAGATTATTTTTCATGTACAACTGGTCTTGAGCCCATAATCTATATCACCAAAAGGCGCACTTACTAATTAATCATTAAGGCGAGTCTAAAAAAGATAATTATCTAAGTTGTAACAAATATTAGACGTCTTATTTACGAATATTTTGAAAAAAATGTTAGCCAGTTCGAGACAACTTTTAAGTATTCAAATCACATGATATAGTCAGGTTCATTACCTCATCTTCACTCTTGTAGTAATGAGAAGACGTACAATTTATTTTACAATTCTTCTTTATTGCAAACTTTAAAATTCTTTAGCGCAGATATTGTTTTTTTAACACGAGCTTTTTTCATTTCTTTGAGAAGCTATAGTTATTCAAAAGTTAAGGGGCCATCGGACCAAAAAGAATTGCGAGACATAGGACTTGTTGATTATTTGCCTCGATGCACATTTTCATTTCCCATTTCGAAAAATATTTCTCACAATTAATACAACAAAGCAATCATTGTAGCGTAGAATAATAATAGGGAGCAAATAGGCCCGGCTTTAGGAGCTTCTTTTTCATATAATCTAAGCTTCATCTGTCTAATATAATATTTATTTCGACAAATCGTATCGTGACATATTTGATTATTTATATAGTGCTAAGTTATACTTGCTGTTTCTTCCACCACTCCTTTCCTATACCATGACGTAACAAACATGGTGTGCAAAGTGTCAGAAGTATCCCAGGAGCATATTCCGAAGATGTTAATTAGTGTGTAGTAGAGCTCATCTAATTCTTAGTATAAATTAGTCCTGACCATACCAATCCACCTAACAAAACATCTACTCGCTTCCTGTAATATATTAAGGTTTTTAAAGTAATATAACTATTATTTTATATATAAACCTAGTCGCAAAGACTAGCCTGTCCGAAAAATGGCCGGACCGACTTGAAAGTTTTTATAATCATGTATATTGCAGGTTTTTTTTTTTATCATGGCCACACCAAAATTGTAGTTTATCAATCTATACAGCGTGAAGATCTTCACTCCGAAAGTGAAATATCTCTATATGAGAAAGTGTAGAAATGTTTTGAAAGATTAAACTTCACAAGACATGGTTCTAAGACAATTACTCAACTCAATAGGCATCCAGTCCTGCATTTTTGATTTTTTTTTAAATCCAGCAAATGTGATAATCGAACAAATCATAAATAAATAATTTCCTGGATACGAGACGGGTAAGCTAACATCTAGGCTACCGGACAGACAAAATGTTTTTTTAGACTGTGTATTTAAAAATCCTTATTTTCATCTATAGCATTATATAGAAGACACAGCTACATTTTTTTAGTATGTAAAGAATATAGGCAATTACAACGTTAAATTACAAGAAAATTTTTTTATAAATATTTTAAATGAATCTAATAATTGTTCAATTAAAATATCCAAATTTTAAATAACCAATTCTCCTGGCAACGAGATCCATACGCTAAATTTCTGGAGTGAAGCTCTTTGCACTGTAAATACCCATAAGATCTAAATTCGGAGCAAACTTATTTTTAAAAAAATCTTTATTTATATCCCTGGATTCAGACCTGCAAAAAATACTGATAAAAACATTTTTTTCAAGAATATTTCCAACCGAGGGAGAGTTTCTTTTTTAATATGAAATAAAAGGGAAAAAAATTCTTTGTTATTTTTTTACAACATTATCGATTTAAAAATTTGTGTTTCACCTCCTTCTCGCTCATTGTACGAATTTAATTAAACTTTTTGGATTATTAATTCGAGCAATTGTTGAAAATCTTCCATCGCCCGATTCACTTATATTTCAAATCAATTATAGTGATCAAAAGATAAAATTGGAAAATAATTGTGTGAAGATTAATTCATTTTACTTTGGGTAAGCATTGGATTTGGGGAATAAATGGATGAATTAATAGGAGATGTCACAAACCCCAGACTTTGATTTTATTAATAATTCAGCGTTTTGTCTGATTGATTTTATAATTGAGACACATTCACTAAACTTTTTATTCAATACTTTTATTTCGTTCTTGTATTATAACATCGTCAAATTTATCACAGATATGTAAATGATGATAGAATATGAAATAGTAACATTAGTATTAAGATTAAAATTAAACTTTTACCAACGTCTCAGTATGTTTATTGTCAATAATATTTAATTTTATAAAGCATACTTGGTATTAGTACTAACAGCATTAGGCCGCAAATAACAGAGCGACCGTGACAGAGATGCTAAATAGCTATAAATAAGTGAGTGAGCAAGTGAGTAAGTTCGTCAGCGAGTTAGTCACAACAACTCGCTCACTTCGTCACTCACATATTTATAGCTATTTTGCATCTCTGTGTTTGTGGTTTTGTTGTCGTCGCTCTGTCGCCGAGGCATTTATTATACCCGCGGCTTTATGAGTATTTAGATTATAAGTATTTTTATAAACTACTAACTTCATTACCTAGCTCTGCCTGAGATAGATTTAAATTCTTTTTTTACACGTCGATACAATATTTCTAACTTCTTGTTGATAATCGGTGACAATACTGAAAATTAAAAGTTACACAGTTGACTTAAAAATGATGGTTACGATGACATCTTAAAACTTCATTTTGTTAGTATTTATCGCTTAAGAGAATTTTTTGTGAGACGTATATTTTCTGTTTTAATATTATAGATATATTTAATGACTACAATATAAAAAATATTCTCCAGCGTTCGCAAAACAGCGTGATTTTCTGACTTAATTGCATTTATAAATATTTATTTCAGCTTCAATTTACAATAAGCAAGTGGATATTTGACTATTGCAATATACAATAGAAACATCCAGATTGCATCAATGAAGCCTTTTATGTTCGTAAAAAATGATCACATAACAAACGTATTTGAAATGAGTTTTTACTTTTGAATTAACCAATAATAATTTATTATTTGACGTCTATAGATATTTCATTAGATATACAATACATGTCTCTTACTAGTAATCGTCACTGATAACTTCGATGATGTTCTTTTTATTGACATAAATCCTGTAAATCACTCTGGAGTAAAATCGAAAAAAGAACAGGACTTAGCTTTCAGTCTATTATTTATTTAAAATTCACATGTATTACATATGTACAATTCATTTCAATGAAAAATATTCAATATCTGAAAGTCAAATCATTATTTGTTTAATATGAAAAGACTTTTAAGAACATCTGAATATTATAACGAATTTTATGTAAGACTGATTCCGTGAAAACGTTTTTAACTTACGTTCTCAATACTTTATTAATTTAAATGTCTTTATAAAATATGTCTGAATATAATATATGAAGTCTGTTATTATTGTGTTCAAATATACCGAGAAAGATTAACAGTTAAAAACATTAACGATTGTGTCGTAATTTGTGCAATTTAAATGCTAATCTAATCAATAAATTTATTTTACCAATAACCAAAATGCTCATCGCTCTCAATGTAATTTGCCACAGAAATATCCCATTCGGAATCGACTCGAGCTTTTTGAGTAATATCGAATTTCAGACCTAACCTCTTGGTCCCAACCCCTGTAAGTCCCTCCACAAATAATACAACAATTTGCAAACAATAATTTTATGCAAATCCGTTACGTCACGCGCTCTGCTTGCACGGGCCGAATAATTCTGTTCAGGTCGCGTTTTATTATATCCTGATTTGCTTGGGGCGATTCTTCAGTCGTGGATTTTGCAACTAGTTAAAGATGCGGTCCACAGTAATGAAAATGAAGAGATTCCAAAGTGAACCATGCTTGTATTATCTTCTCGGTAGTTGAGAAATTAACGTGCGCTTTTGTAGCCGAAAATTGCGGACTTAATTTCCAAAGTTGCCGGATTTAAGAAATGTAATATACAGAAATAAATGCTCAATGGATTGGGCAATAGACAAAAATAACTTCTGGTAAAAATCCATGTAAAAAATCCTGAAAATGCGGAGATGCATATACTTCATTTTATAAGTGGTCATCTTCACACTGCTCTGATCCATATGCTATATTTTTGATTGAACATGGTGTAAAATGTAAAATAGTCTAAATTTTAGCAAAGTAATTTGTGTTTATAAATTGTAAATTCGTCAAGAAAAGAATGTATTTTCCCTGATTAATGAGCTTTAATCAATATGATGATAAGTTTTTGGAGTCGATAAGAATTAATGGGTCGATCTTTTGGTGGTATTTTATGGCGTGCAAGATTTTATATTAATATGAGAATTGACATTAACAAGGCTTAGTTAGACTGGAAATCTTGAATACTCTATTTTCAATCAATTAAGGTCTTAGAAAGTTGCTTTTGAAATACATTCATCACTTTTACGAACGCCTCAAGTTTTTTTTAAGTCATCTTCGGGGGTGGAGACTTGGTTATTGATCAAATTATTAGATGGAAAAAGGCACTTATTCAATTTTTATAAAATTCAAATAATATGAATATGTTTCTAATAAATCTGGTTTAATATTACACGTATAAATTTAAAAAATGATTTGTTGGTGTGCCATGTCTCAAATAATTGCATTATTGTGTTTGTTAAATACATTCATGAAAAAATGTAGTTAGAGCTAAGTTGGATATTTAACCATATTCTGGAAGAAGAAACAAGCATAATTTTTTTGGGAAGTATTTTTTACGATTTATCCTATTTTTAAGAAAATAGTACTGACTATATTAAAAATACATTATGTTTTTCACTATCTAGTAGTTGAAGTAGTAAATGTATATCTAGGGCGATTAGAAATTAATATACTTCCTGAAATTATATTCAACAATAAAGATAAGGCTTACAATTCTCTATGACATCCTGTATTGTATTCATACAAATCGTGAGCTGATTTCGGCGTTCATTTAATTTTAACGCTCCGCCTCCGGGGAAAGCTTTTGAAAGCTTGCAGCTAAAAGCGACGTCATTTCACGGAGAGAAGCGTCGCGGCGTTACTATTTCCATCGAACGTACAGCCTTGTGACAGCTTTTTTCTATCTGAATTTTATCAAATACGTTTGTATTATTATCTATTTATCTCTTTGTCTTCGCAAGTTCCGCAGTTGAATTGTGCTACCGTGGATAATATACTAATTGATATTGTTAATAAAGCTTTTATTACTTCTATTCCTTTAATATCCACTCGATTAGAAACAAACAGCTAAAATGTAATAAAATTGTAAATTGTAAGTGACTTTTAAGTGTATAACTCACTAAAAAACAATTTAATAACTTGGTTGAGCGATAATAAACACCAATCCTTCGATAAAAAAATATTATACCATTACAATACGTACAACATTAAGCAGAAAACAAATGTGTATCTGTCTGTCATGAGAACTCCTTTCAAGCGCTGAATAGTAGAGAAATAAAATCACTCGTAATATAAAATGCTATTTCCAAGTCAGTTATTATTTTGAATTTTTATAATCATTACCTATTACTATTATCAAAAAGCTATTACATAATATGCAAAACTGAAAACAGAATTACCTGGCTATCAATTCTCGCGAACAAAAAACAACTATTCATACAATCTTTATACTGCAGAAATCTATTTGGTCTATTTTTGTAGTGGATATCTTCTCACTGTAGAAATTTAAATTTTATACTTAAGAAACGGACATATTATAATGTAACATATTTATCTTTTACGTCTTTTAAATTGTATCAAAAATTAGTAAGATCGCATTTCGTTTTAGAAATTCTTATAATATTAACGTATATTAAATCCTTAAAATTCAAATTAATACAGTATTATTAAAATCATCATCGTCGCCTCAGTATACCAGTTGGAAAAAGCATATTTTTACCAATTGAATACTGCAATATTCCGTAGTCCATTAAATTAATATATCGTACGTTTTAAATGCAGGCCACAGATTCTGATTGGTATGCAATTGGCAATTCTCTTAAAAAAACTTTGCTTATATTACAAGGAATACTATCCATATTTAGGACGAATATGATTAAAATATATGAATCCTTCATGCCTGAGTAGCAATAATAGGTTTTTAATTGTTAAATAACTCAACTTATCTACTTAATATAATATATTATAAAAATAAATTAAATTCTATTTTATATGACTTCATTTTTGAACAGTTGAATTATTTAATTAGACTCTACAATCATCAATTAAATGAATTAGAAATAGACTTCTTTTATTATTTAATCATCATTGAAAAATTAAAACCCACATTTTATTGGCGTATTTCTGATAATCATTTCTATATAAAAGTTTTTTTTTAATTATAAGCTTTTTTAGTTTCGAAAATTAAATTAACAATTATTTTTCAATTATACAATTGAGCTTTTAAGTGTTTCATAAAACTATTGTGATTAAAATACTTGTAGATAAACGACCAGAAAGGTTTTCGAGTATTATATAATTACTTACTTACATTAAAAGTTTTCGGGGTTTCGCACAGTAGGTACTCAGGTCAATTTCCCGTACACGTAGAATTGAAAGAATCCTGTGAAAGAGATTGAACCCAAATGATAAGCTTCGTGTTGGGTTATTTAGCAACAATGCTACCAGCATTTGAATTGAAAGGACAAGGGGTTCTTTTTAATGGTGTATAAATGCAAGCTTTCGCGTATCGCTCGTTCCTTTCCCTCTTGAATGTTACACTTAGAGCTTTGATTTTTGTGAGTGAGTAAGATTTCAATTATTTTTAATATAACCTTTTTTCAATTAACCTATAATTCAATAAATAGATATGAACCGACTTATTAAGTTAACTATACTTCTAAGTCAAACAATCTTTTATAAAAAACATCTCCTCACCTCATAATAGTTTTTTTAAATGCTTTACAATATACGCATTTAAAGAAGATTAAGTATTTAATCAATAAAAACTATTTAGAAGTCTCCCTAGTAGCTTAGTTGGTAGCGTGCGGGCCTAGCAATTCGGGGAGTGCGGCTTCGAGTCCCCATCTGTCAGATTTTAAAAATCCGAAAATACAGTACTGGATGCTTATTGGGTTGAGTAATTATCTGACAAACAATTCTCGTGAAAAATAATCTGTCAAGACATCTTCACATTGCGGAGATCTATATATTCCTCTTTCGGAGTGTATATCTTCACACTTTGTAGATCCATATGCTCTACCTTGGGAACGAATATGGTATAAAAAAAATAGAAAAGGGCATCAGCGTAATAAAAACTTAACAGAACATGCATTACAATAATAATTATGTGTATACGAAAATTATACAAGCTTTTAAAGCTATATATTAAATAGTTTCTACCACATGTGTTGTAAATGTGGAGCATATTACGCTCCATAATATTAATCTATAATTTAACTGAAATAGTTAGAGTATCTGTGTAATGAAATTATATGTGTTTTATTTAATTATCTTATAGATAGATCTTCACCCTTCAACTCCATGAATTTTTAATATGCTACTATCAAAGCGTGAAGGCGTACAAGTTTAGTTGGTGGTTAGGTGATAAGAACAATGTATACTCGATGGGAAAATATTTTTATTTATATTAATATATATCTAACGAAACAATGAACTTTATCTGGATGAAATTCTGATCATTCAAACATCTTGAAAGTTATTAAACTCTCAAGATATTTAATTGTATCACACTCTCACCATCTCTCTTACTGCATATCTTAACTTTAATCCAATGAAAATTATATGTATTAAAAGTTGCGTTTAAAAGAAGAAAATGATAGAATTTATAATACTAATTATAATTAACATCACATATTATTGGCACGATCATTCTATTTATGTTATGTGTCATTTTGATATATATTTTATAATATTTGAATTAATATGTTAATACTTTAACTTCCTAAATAAATTTAATTTTGGTAAAGCTTAGGAAATAATTTATAAGATCTAAATGAGAAATCCATAAATTTAATATTTTTTTTATAAAATTCTTTTAATAATTAAGAAGATTTGCTTTTCTATTCCTTTGATATAGCTTAATGAATAAAAAAGAATAACGATGAAGTAAATAAAAAAATATGGTTATTAAAGTTAAATCTATCACCTTGCTTGAACAGCGCAATACGTGTTTTCATTTGTTGGCGCAGCCATTTTCCAAGCTTTAGGACGTACCAAAGTTTATCTTGTGTTTTAACGCGGGAAAATCTTCGACTGGGGAAAACGGAAAATATTTCATCACGACTTCACAAAATGACGGCGGTGCGTGCAATCCCTCTTTTCACTTTAAATTGCCAGATTTATTAGTTCAATGGTTCGTTATGTTCGTGCTCAGTTTATTACACATCACACCGTATAACAGTATTATAAACTTCGAATCGGAATACGTTTATTGTTCTTAAGAAAGTAAATTTTGATCCATGCGATTCTAATTTACACAGTCGTAATTATACGTTATTAATTAATCAAAAAGCTTTATCTTTAGCTTTAAAAAGTTTCAAATCAAACCATAGATTGTTTCATTTCAAAGCTTTCGTCTAGCCTAATCGGCCCCTATACTCTTTTTAGAGTAGTTTCACCCTAAAATTTTAACGAAAATGTCTCTCAAGAGAGCTACATAACATATAATTAATTTTGTATAATTTTGTGTATCTCTATTTTATGTTAATAATAACTCACTACTTAATCAGCTAGAAATATGCTATTACTATAACAGCTCTTAATACTAAATAGATATTTGTGAAATTATTATCTCTGAATAATAATTATTAGTTACCTGGGAGCCGAGTTAAATTCTAGAGTCGCAAGATTTTTTTTAAATCCAAAGAACGTATTGACTCTGCCCAATCAATTCGATTATAATTAAAAATTCGCCCTATTTAATATGCTAAACTAATTAAAAATCCATAATTGACTTCCAGATAGTGCATAAGACATTTAGTTACTCTTAAAATATTTAATAACACATCTTACTTTTTGTATTGATTGACTTCTGCTAAAACCATTATAAATAAAAAAACATAATTCTTTAGTTCGATTCTCACATCTACCAGATTTTTAAAATCTGAAAATGAAGAGTTGGATACTTATTTAGTTGAGTAATTGTCTGATGACCAACTCCTGTGAAAACATGTTTGTACATTTGAGAGATTAATATATTCCACACTGAAGCAGAAATCTTCACATTATATCGCACTTTCGGGGCGGAAATAATGTAATGAAAAGAAACATAATTATATGGAGTTAAGTTTTCTTGCCCAGTAAAGTCCGATTTAAGTATGTTCAATGAATAATATAGATATTCTAGTTATTGTGTAGTGTCTACAATTATATACTTGTTCGATATTTTATACGATCTATTATTCCTCTCCCAGTTCATCTTTCAGTTCTTAACACGTTGATCGTCGTGTCAGCCACCGGTGGCTGACATCGAGGTATTTCAATTGGTCCGTATCGGCCACCGGTGGCTGACACGGAATACCTAACTTCAGATTGTCATTCTGTCCGTCGGCCATGCGCTCTGTATTAAACTACTATTAAACTTGGCCGACATGCCCTTTTCTATCTTACTACGATATGGTCTTAGGATATCTTCATGGTTCTATAAGATATACTCATGATATGAGACACATCAAATCACACAATAAATTGAAAATATTAATTATATATAGTTTTGTTTAAAGTTTCAATTAAAAACATCATCATTCTTGCATAAGTGTAGGCCAAAATTACTTTCGATAGTAAAGATAAAAATATATAACAGTGAATAATGTAAAATTATATACACAATATACCAAACACTGAAATTATTTCAACAGGCAACGTTATTTTAAGCACAATGGAAGCTTTTTCAATATTCCGAGTTAATACTACAGAATAAAAAATATTTTTCCACTATACTAACAATAATACATTATTACAATACAATCTAAAAAAAAAATATTTGAAAAGAATGAGCTTTCTATAAGTAATACAATAATCTCTTTTAGAATAAAAAAATACGCTTCCATGTGGCCCCGAACAAAAGCTCGTGATTAATTATTGAAAGTTCAGAAATCTATATTCATTGATAAATATTATACCCCTTAATTGGCAGACTGCATATAATAATGAAACATATTTTCATGTATTGTATATATTCGTAAATATTTCTTTTGTGCTGATAAAATTTCAGAGTGAAACCACAGAGAATTGGTGTATTTAAATGCTATTTGAATAATTTTAACAGTAGCTTTGAAAATATCAACTGACGTCTAGACAAGTAGAAGCTTTGTGTTCCGATTATTGGACGTTTTGAAATTTAATAAGCCTTTTGAAACTAGACAGTACTGTCCAATTAACATGCTGAAAAAATGATTTACATTTTCGCAAAATGGCAATTAGTCAGTTGAAAAGTTTTATTCATTATGCAATAATATCTGTCAATTAAAATATGTAATAACTTTGAATCGACATTGAAAAAAAGTTATTTACATGCGTCAGTCTAATAGTTGATTTGTTTTACTTTTGAATTTAGTTGCCTAACTAGATATTGTAGTCAAAGGTGACTTTGCAAACTTTCGTGATTTAGATTTTTTTTAAATAATACACATCTGTTATCATATTATTCAATTATAATGTTACTAAAATGAAAATTGTATTGTCTACTAACTATACTAGACTGTAACTTGTTTATATTTTTATAATATACTATTGACATATGTATATATAAGATTATATCAATCGATAAGTTTATGATTTCAGAAAAAGCTATTTAAAAATGTAAAACTTCTATACAGTTAGTGCAAAATTTTTATCACGATGTTTTAAGGTTTAATGAACAATATGTGTGTATATGATAATAATAATAATAACTGGCAATATTTTCTATATATTTTTCAATCCGTTATAATCAATGAGTATTTTTGTAATCTTCTTCCTGGTTAGCTTAGTTGCTAGCGTGCGTGGCTAGCAATCCGGCGAATGCGGGTTCAAATCCTCATCTGTTGGAGTGTAAAATCTGAAAATGCAGGACTGGAGGCCTATTGGGTTGATTAATTGTGTGACAAACAATTATTGTAGAAAATAAGCTGTCAAGACGTCTTCACATTGCGGAGATCCATATACTCTATTCTCAGAGTGGATATCTTCACACTGTATAGATTTATATGCTCCGATTTGGGAGCAAAAATGGTATTAAAAAAATGTATTAAATAAAACACGGATAAATTAACCGTTTGCATTAATTTACTGTAAAATTCACTGAACAATTGTTGAAAATGTACAAGACACTAAATAATATCAAACATAATTTCTCAATGATCAATATATAATGCGACTAGAAAATATCTTTTTTTTGAATTCGAACAGAGTTTTTAAATCAAAAAATTTCTGCAAATATTTAAAAAAATACTAACCAAACCTACCAGTAGTAATTTCAATACGTAGGGCAATGGTTACGCTTAAATAAATTGCTTCGGATATTGATATCTTCCACCTGAATGTGAGTAAACTTTGCTAGAGCTTATTTTATAAATTTACGGTATTGAATATGTTTAATTCACATAATAAATCTTTCAGTAGCGGCTCGTTGTTAAAATTAGTGGGGACGCTGCTCCAGAATTGTTTGGCTTTTATTTTAAAATCGTGTAAAAGGAAACAAACACGCATAAAAGAAAATGTATTCAGAAACTCGATGAAATCATAAAAGAATCAAATTGAATAGCTGGAAGCAGGATAATAATCTAATTCTACACTTCATCACATTCAAGAATATGGTACACGGCTTTAAGCACAACACACGCGGAGTAGAAAAAAACTACCTCCACAAGCACGACATGTACCTTTTTAATAAACTCGGAAATGTCTACTGATATAAAGCTCAATGATTATATATTTTGCAAGTATAAAGAAAGAATTAAATAAAAAACGACCCGTTATATTTAATGTTATCGATAATTATATTAAATATTATCGATAATAGCGGCAAGGCCTCACTAAGAGCTTTGAATGATACCAATTTTTCAAACTTTATTTTGTTTTTATTATTATTTTTATTTTTCATATAATGTACCAATAATTTAAACATTTTTATGACATGTTTTATAAAAAAAATACATTGATATATCAATAATAATAATAAATAAACAAACAAATCAAG
>JAGVSQ010006344.1:0-14302 GCA_022683975.1 Rhyacophila evoluta
ATAGGATCTGTCTAACTTACTTGGTAGACATTCTCTTTTTCCTTCTGTATATATACGAGTATATTTGTTGTAATTCTTTCTTAATTATTTTTTTAGATTTTAATATGTTTTTGATATTTTCATCATAACTATATCGTATTGTTAATGTATTAAACTTGTAATTTGTAAAACAACATTTACAAAATAAATAAATACGCCCAGTACGTTTTCTCACCTATTATAAATCCACTCAAAATATGTCCACCTTATCATTTTTTTTCGTAAATTGTCTACGCCGATCTTTAAAAACGTATTGATAAACATGAATTTTCAATTAGCCTAGAAAGTGTATACTATAATATTAAAGTACCCTTACGTCAGTGTATTTTTATGACGAGAATGAATTCCAATTTAAACTGTCAATGTGTACAGTTATATTGAATCTTAATAAAAGTGGTATTCGCGAAAAATTAAAGATATAGCTATCAACGTGTTAATATAAAAAAAAATGCACGGTACTGTTTGAAACAGAATCATTATCGTAGGTCAGTTAGGTAGAAAGTAAGAAAAAATGTCATCATGGTATCAGGCAACATGTCATAAAATGTTATTATTGTAGTCGAATGCAAATCGATGAGATGTCTTCTATAATAATATGCTAATCAATGTTTATTTATTGGATTAACATATATTTTATATTAAATTTGATTGTTTTTAGTTTTTATCGCAAGATTAAGCAATATCAACATTCTTCACACGTGCTTCACAGTGAGGTTTTTACTGGATTCAGAAGTAACATAGAGTTAAAGACTTTTTAAAAAGAAAGTAGCGCATAAAAGATTTTAACATATTTATTTTGAACACCTTAGATTTGTTTTTAGCTCAAGCACAATTAAAAGAAATCAATTTGTTGTATAATTTCAGCAAGAAACTTAATCGTAGTGAGTACAAAGAACTTTGACAACCTATTTCTAAATAGGTTTTTTTAAATAAATGATGAGCGCCCTCTGAACAAGGATCGATAATTTGGCACCATTGTTATTGTATCAATCTCGAATAAATCACAGCTTTTTATAAGCTTTTATTTATTTAAATTCACTTCACCTAAATGGATTATTGTTCTTCGTTATTTAAAGTATAGGCTACGTATTAATAATTACATTATTTCTATTCATATTTTTGTCGCATTACTGGAAAATACCGTTGCGGTTTTTGATAACCTGATTCAATGCAAATAAACGAATGCGGATATACTTGAATTCAGTCAATATTAATTCTTCGGAGGAAATCCTAGAAATCACTAATTTGTTTACTTAATGTAGAATGAGTCAAAGAGTATGGAAATATTATTAGTTTTGGTTAATGCACTGATCGAGCACATTCTTTTAACTCCCTAGACTTTGCAAATTTTTACGTCGATTTATGCTGTTAAGATAACGTATATCTCACTTTGTTCAACTATCGAAGGACATACAGCCACTACTTCATATTTTTGTAGATTTTGAGGTGGTCAGTCTCTTCAAAAGAAGCATCTCATTTTTACGGACTATGTGCCTAGCCTTTTCAGAGATACTGAACCTTAGTAAATTTGATTACATCTGACTCACTAAGACTATAGCTTATAACTTATACGATGTATGGTTAAAACGAAATATTTATCACACTGGACCGGTTGAAAATCTACGGTGCTCATTTTCAGCAATTTTGATCAATAAGTTAACACTGGTGGCCTAGAAACTTTTTATATTTTGGTTTTTAAACTTAAAATACATATGGAATCAAACGATTTATCTGCTTGCAGATTATATTTACTTTTGGATCTTCTCACTTTTATTTTTGTGTATGCTTTCATATGCTGAATTCAATTACGCAAATTTATATGGATAGAAATAATAACTATTAATGTCGCGAATTAGTAATAGTAATAATTAAATTTTATACTTAATGCATAGTTGAAATGTGTGTTAATTAAAATCAGAGGCAAATAAAAAGTGTAGCATATGACGAAAGAATTTTCGAATAGTTTCTGTGTGAATTCATTTTTCGCCTTCCATAGTTTATTGCGGAAATTGTGGAGACGTCGGTCTGATAGACCGTGAGAGCAATTATTACAATGTAACTATGAAAGACCATGCAAAATATCTTGCAAAGTCGCATTGTTTGCTACCATCATAGACGCGTGAAAATTCAAACGTTACGTATGTGTGAAACGAACAATCATTGGATTTTAGAATCTTCCTACTCCATTTTATTACTTTAAATTCTTACGTATACGATGGCTGCCTATTAAAGACTAAAGCTGCTCACTTGATTTAGTTTATTTACTACTAATAAACGTCAGAAATTAAAATATATATATATGTATTATTCTCTATCTTTCCCCACAGAATGGCGCAAGTAAGTCAATTTTTTGTCATATCTTTGTATTGAAGATACATGATATTAATTATAAAATCTTGATATAATTTTTCGTATTCTAAATAACATATATAAATATAAATGAATAAATTCATATTTCTGTTTTCTAAATATTGGTTCGCTTAAATATTAAGGATTTTTTAAACTATGCCTTACTATTTGTATAAATATTTTTTCATCGTGTCTGCTCCAAAAATTGATCTTATGAATTCAAACTGTATGCAAATGTAGAACATACATCTATAAAATGTGAAGACTGTATTATCACGATCTCGAGATTAACTTAAACAATAATATGACAACAGATAGCTATCGACAAACTATTTGGATACAAATAATGTCAAAATAAAAGTATATGATGTCTATATTACTTAGTACTTTTTCTCAGAATAGTCTGGATGTCGCGTTGTTTTAAAATAAATAATTATAATACCATGGCTATTTAATTTGGTGAAAATCTAAAATTGAGTTAATGTATTACCAATCATAAAATATAAAAATACTTTACAGTTTGAAATCTCAAAGTCAATCTTTATAAGTCTTTAAATTTTGTCTATGATTTTAATATAATTTTACATGATTGTCGACTATTCACCATTGTTGTCTTGTGAATTTTGAATAAATTATTTTTTCTGCAATACGTAATATTTATAATTGTTTTCATAAGATTTAATTAGTGTATATTATTATAGTTATGAAAAGTAAGGCGGTATAATAAATAACGGTGTGTATTATTTAACACAATATCATAGAAAAATAATGGGAATTTATTAATCAAAGGAATGAAAAAATAGCTTTTGAAGATACTCGATGAAACAAGAATTAAATTATAGTAAAATTATTAAAATCTATGGATGCAAGACCTAATGGGATGCTCAATATGTTGAAAAATTAGCTAATAACTAAGTTTTGTCAAAGAAATCTTTTAAAAATATATTTTGAAAATGCAGAGACGCAAAAACATTATTTCTGGAGAGGTCGTCTTCACACTATTGAAATCCATATGGCCTATTTTCGGAGCGGAAATGATAATAAAAGCTTATAATAAAGAAACAAATGATATAACAGATATCGTTAATGTAATATAAAATATTAATTCAAAAATTCCGTCATGTCTGCATAATAATTTTATTTATAATTACTATGTCTTCACAAAAGGTGCTGTAAAGAAATATAAAAAAAAAAACATTTAAATTTAAAGACTTTCTTGAGAGATTATTCGACCAATCACTCGATAATCAAACATTTATGTACGGCATTTTTTGAAATTTGTACGATTATGTGATTTAACCCTGTGACCTACAATGTTAGTTGTGTATGGTTTATTAATAAATCAAAAACACTTATGTACAATATAACAACGTAATATTTACATAACCATTCAAATAACCATAAACTAACTCGTAATATATTTTACAAGCAGCAAAGTGAAATTGAAAAGTTTTATAAAAAAACAATGCTTACTCTGGATCATGATAATATAGTAACCATCTGAGAAAACAAAAATTTATTCGTTTATAAACATATATCAGCTGTATTGTGTTCAATCAGGAATTAAATTTAGAAAAAATATAGCCTAAAAAAACATAGAACTATGTTCGCTCCCAACATGGAACATATGGATGTACACAGTGTGAAGATATCCACCCAAAAGAGGAGTATATAAATCTCCACCATGTGAAGACGTCTTGACAAATTATTTTTCACGAGAATTGTTTGTCAGACAATTACTCAACCCAATAGGCATCCAGCCCTGCATCTTTGGTGGGCAGATGATAATCGAGCCTGCATTCCCCGGATCGCTAGGCACCCACGCTGCCAACTACACTACCAGGGAGTTAACTGCTATAATATAAAATGGACCCATTAAAGTAGTAAAATTTGATGCAGAAAAAATATGAATTATAGTTCGATCAAATATAATATTAGACTAATTCGACAGGATAGAAGTGTTTTTCTTTTATTATTAGTTATATACTAGGATTTAAAATATTTTATTAATTACTCTATCGTAATAGCTTGAAATTGTGTTATAATTTCGGTGGAAAACTAATAAATAGATTGTACCAAAGAATGATTCAGTCCAAAATATGATAACATTTTCAATTTAAATTTCACGAATTTGCCAATCTCATGGATTCTTCTTAAGATACATAACCGTTTACGTTCAAATATACCACTAACGAAATATTTATATGGTAATAAAATATTAACACCGTTAATATTGTCTATTGTTGTCCATTCCTTGCCCAATTTAATAGTTAATTTTAAAGCACGCATTTTAAATATTTTGAAATAAAATTAATTTGCATTTTTATCGACATTTATGAATATTTTGTTAAATAATAAAACATGATTACAATAGATTGCAATTAAGCGTAGCAGATTATAAAATCCTTGATATACTGTATTTATATTATGGTGGGCGATATGGGATAATAAAATATTCCACAATACTATTTTTATAGTCCGAAGAATTGATAGTTTATTGTATTTATTACTTTCACTGAAAATGATTTGTGCACAGTTCAAAATTGCCATAAAAATGCTTTTAACTATATTTTATGACTGCGATAAAATTTAATAACGTTAAAAATATTACTTAATATAAACTGAATTTTTAAGTAAACTCTGCTGATGATAATAGGTCGTAATATTTTATCACTTCAGTGGCCGAGTGGATGAGTACGTTTTGTAAGGTCAAATCCGGTAGCTGCATTCAAACATACATATTAACATAATTTTATATGTATATAAACAGTGGATAAGAATTTAGTAAGTTAAGCGATTGATTGACTTAAAAATGTGTAAAAGATTCTTTATATTTTAGTGACCCGGTTATGGTTAACATGCTTTGAAATAAATATCGAACGATTTCCACATAATTCGTATCTAGTATGATTTAAAAATTTAAGTTTCTCATAAAATAATAGAAATTATTATTAGTACATTAAATAATCGTGATTTTATAATCCGTTATATTTTTTTCAAATAAAATGTTTAAAAATGCTCGGAGCCAGTGATGCATTCGCATGAATAAATTTATTGAAGATCTAGTGAAAAATTAATCATCAGGTTTGTATTAGGACTTGGGCGAAAATGTTATATTTAAAGAATTAAGGAGCCAAGTAAAATATGTCTGCTCGTTATTAGTAGTCTAGTGTTATATTGTAGCAAGTAAAACCGCGTGAAAAACTAAAAATCTATAATCTGGTGATAGGATAAACTTTCATTGCTTGACCTATTCAAATTATCACAATGAATAATAATTTTAACAGTTTTTCAATAATCTTTTCAAGCTGGATCCATATGTAACTTCTCTCTACGATCTCATACGTACAGTATGCATTACAGAGCCACGTAATGCTGATAAGTTCTACCTAATTTGATCACCATCCATCCACCCCGACCTTACACTTGGTCTTAATTAGGCGTATCTCGGAGCTCCGATTTCGAGAAACGATCTACTTTATTTAACGGGTATGTCCAGGTAGTAAATATAAATTACTCAAGACTTAGGTTGCCTCGCACTCAAGTATGATAAGGTTAAAAGAAATAGAATGAAGAAAAAAAGCTAATTGCAAAGAAAAAATGAAGACTTATTTGGTTGACCAATTTACGTCAAGAGATTATCACGCTCGCCGTATGACAGAGCATTAAAAATATAAGGAGAGGTGAACTATATTCTTAGTGCGCATCTGTCGAAGATTAACGTATTTTTTTGTCTGAGGTAAACATCGGCCTCGGGTCAAATTGTGTGAAATTTTGCTATGATTTCGTATATGAAGTCTCAATACATGGATGCAAAAAAACCCTACAACCGCGTTGCTTCAGACCAAAAATATTGCGGAATCAGTTAAAATGAAAGGATGTTGTACAAATTATTTATAAAAATATACACAAAAAACTATGTGGATATTAGTTGATTAATAATTATGTAGCTTCTTCTAAAACACGAAAAAAAAATATGCGGATTATAGAAAATTGATGTAATTTCATTTGAATGTAATTAATAATATTTATGTAATTTCACCATGTTGCGTAATTATTGCATTTTTTAAGTCTACGTATATTTTATAATTAAGTATTAACAATATTTTTAGTAAGAGTTTAATTAAAATTTATATTCAGGAACGTGTTGATATTATTAACAGTGATTAAAGCAACTTCAAAAATAATTATATTTTTCGCCATCAACAAAAATAATGACGAGTAGAGAGAAGTAAAACAAAATATATTTATTTTAGCGGTATATTTATCTAGACATTAAAGAATCTGTATAGACGTATATGTCTAGATAAAAAATTGGCCATATAAATTCATAAACATTTTGGTCAATTTAATAATCATTTGCAAGGTTTATATAAAATGCCACCATACATTTATTTTCACTCGTGAATTTAAATATAAATATTGTATAAAAAACCAAATAAATATATTTAAAAAATCTTATTTTCAGGATTTACAAAGTACTAACTATATAAATACTCTTATTTTACCGATCATGCCTTGGTCAGTTTTTGTAGGTCTGTACCACAAGTAATTCTAAAAAATCTCCAAACTCTTCATCCATCAATCGGTGACGTAGCCTCTTCAGCTTGACTTTTCTGTGAAAACTATTTATAGGACCTGCGCTTAAGTCTAGTAGTCAGTATATATATATGTTTAGAATCTGCCTCATTTACTGTAGCTATAATGTAAGAAATATGGGAACATTTTGTACATCATATGGACCACAATCTGAGTTGGATGACCCTTTTAGTGTCTTAAGTGTTATTACTTTAAATTTTTAACATGATCACTCATATAATCGAATATAGACTAAAAATATTGTATACATGTTTGTAATAATGTGATGAATGGAATTAATTCGAATAAAGAATGAGTTTGAATCTATCTCATGCAAACTCGGGGGATAAAACTAGTATCATAATAAAGAAATAATTACGATATATGATCATAATATAATACATTATTATTATATGGTATTATTTTTAACCCTCTTGTCAATCCATATGTCGGTATAGTTACTCGATATCATGTCGGCTTTATAAAGAGAATCTTAACATTACCAGTCATATATTAACATAATTGTCACTGCCATCATTACGTGGTATCGCAACGTAATGTTGAATGACCTAGCCCTTTACCTGCATATAGATATTATCCGGATGCGTTTTTCGTTCTCCTACTATCAATATCTTGGATCTCCATTTCACAATGCAGTATAGCAGTCTTCTCAAAATAAATAAATAAATGACTTCGTACATTTAAAAATGCAGTTTGTGAGTTTCGTAATAATTATTATGGGTTGGCATTTCAAGACTAAAACAATAAAATAATAACTGGGTCACGGACATTTTTGCATTAAAATGGGTATCAGGTGCTTGAATAAATATATTTTTTCCACTTTTTATCATCTTTTGATCATGTAATTCGGACGTATTTTTTTTATTATTAACATAATTATAATCAGCATTCTGCGCTTCTAGGATTTGATAACATAACTCTACTGTTTTTCAGGACGCTGGAATATTAGTGATCCGAAAAAGTCACCTTTTAGTTAAAGTAAGTGCCAATATTTTGCATAATTTTTAATACAATAGAAAACTATGTTATGAATTTCTCATGAAATTAAACTCAATTACCTCTAGTATAATATGATGCAACCATTTGACTTCGTAGACTTTTATGTGGCATGATTAACTATTGAATACGCATATTCTTCTTATACCATATTCTCTTCTTAATTGGAGTATATATGGATCTCCGCAATGTGAAGACGTCTTAACAGATTATTTTTAACCATATTCGCTGTCTATATGAACATAATTATAATCAGAATCCCGCACTTCTAGGATTTGATAGCATAACTTCCTCCCAAATTCGAATATATATAATAACTCTACTGTTTTTCAGAATGCTGGAATATCAGTGATCCGAAAAACTCACCTACATTTAGTTAAAGTAAGTTCCAATATTTTGCATAATTTTTAATGCAATAGAAAACTATGTAATGAATTTTTCATGAAAATAAACTAAGTTACCTCTAGTATATGACGCAAGCATCTGTTTTCAAAGATTGGTGTATAGATTTTCGAAGACTTATACTTATGTGATGGAGCATATGGTATCTACACAGTGTGAAGATATCCACCCTCAAAGTGGAGTATATAGATCTCCGCAATGTGAAGACGTCTTGACAGATTATTTTTCACAAGAATCGTTTGTAGACAATTGTTCAACCCAATCGGCATCCAGTCCTGTATTTTCGGATTTTAAAATCCGTCAGATGAGGAATCGAACCCGTATTTCCCGGACTGCTAAGCACGCATACTACCAACTACGCTATCGGGGAGTTATATACATATACCATGAAATAGTGAACCATTCCAAAGTTATGGATGCGCTAAGGCTGGTCAATATCTACATAAAACGCTTTCTACTAACTTTTCCACCATTGAAGCATCCATCAATGCCAACTAGATGTTTGACATTTCCAACACCTCTGTTAAATAAAAAAAAACCTTTTCCATCCTTTTCCTTTTATTCTAATAACTATTTTTCATTTAAAAGAAAGCGATAAAGTATTTGGTTGTCAACAAACTTGTAATACAGATGAATTTTAGTTTGCAGTCGACGTGTTGATAATATTGCAGCACCCCTATATCTCTTTTCTTGTATTACGAGAAAGTATTTCGACATATAGTATAATTTATAATGAACAACAACTGGTTCAAAATTCATCTGTCAACCTGTGAGATTATATCACACTTCATTATTAATAGTAAGAAATCAAAGATTCCTTTCATTATGAAATAGTTATTTACTTTTAAACGAGATTACATGTCAATGTAAAAACGAGTTTAATATTGAAGGACGCAATCAATTTAAAAATTACTTTCCAATAAAACTATTAGTAGCCTTCAATGTAAGACGGTTTCTTAAGTAGGTTGAGTGAATCTAGCGAGATGTATACATAATAGTAATTGCCTAATATTGTATTAAATTCTATACGAAATGTCTTATCACATGAAAATGTTCTCGTGACTAACCATAAATGACCGACCTTGCGTAGACAGAAAGTATTAGAAATTATGATTGGATGTCAATTTATAATAGATAAATGCAAATGGACATGTCATACTTTTGTATCGGATACATTGCAATGACATGGCTATACGCATTTTGTTCATATATGAATGCCGCCTCCAGATTATGCATTGATTTTTTTACTTATTCACTGTCCGCTCAGAACGTGGATCATGTATAATAAATCTTCACAATATGAAGACTTGTATCGATGAATCACTCGTCAGGCAATAACTAGCTGAATCTAAAATAACACTATCACATCTTCATTTTTTTTAAATATCAATGTTTCTGCAGGGTTTGAACTCATAATTTGCAGTGCGAGTTTGCCAAATACGACGTTAATACTACTTAAAAGTGTCTAAAAATATATTAATTTAGAGAGCATGCATACAAAAAAACATTTAAACAGTTTTACGCTCAAATTTCTATAGAATTTATAAAGAAAAATCAAGAATGTAACTTCAATAAAAAATCTTTAGTCTCTTTAATGTCATCTTTGTATTATATTGTTAACGATTTTTTAAACTATATAATATAATAAACTATTTATATGATACTATAAGAAGCTGACTTAAGATTGGATATTTTTTTTATGCTTGTGATAAAAATTAAAAATCTTATTTACCTTACAGCGGTTCTCATTTTTTTTTTGGCCGGTGGCCCTTCTTTGAGTTGAAACAAACCGTGCCTTTCCTGATTTCCAATTTTCGATCGAAATTTTTTTATTTTTTTTTTAGCTCGCACGCAATAATGTTGTATATATTGCATAGTGTCTATTTAATGTGGTTTTATTCCCGCCTGTGCTTCTTCTGGAGTTTGAATGCTTTCCCAAAAAGTAATTTTTGGTTTGCACCTCCCTTGGCGACCTTGGTGGGCCCAGGGGACCATATTAAGACCCACGTGGAGAATCGCTGCGCTTAACCAATCGTGTTTGTTTTTTTTTGTAATTTAGAATACTTATTTAGTTTCAATGAATCTTTTGTTACTGCACGTAAACGCTGCCTTTATATTGTGGAAAGTTATATGCTCCATCTGAGATCAGAGTATGATTTTACTAGGATCTTAAGCTTGTTGACATTCTTCCAATGTTGGCATCTATTATATTATGTCAAAGCGAATAAAAGTCAAATCACTTTTGGTTTGATTTTATTTTACGTAGCTGGACCCTTTTGTATAAATGTTACAATTGCTACCAAAAATACATTTTCATTGTACGTAATAAAGAAAACAATTGCAAAGAAAGGTACAGCCTAAGATATTACGACACTGAACCATGAATCGAATTAAGTGGACCAGAAAATTCAAGACCTGGATAATAAAACGGATCAGCCATTGTGGTCGTAAACGATTTGGTAAATTATTTTGATTATCGATGTGGTTACTTCACATCACAATGAAATGAAGGTAACTTGTACGCAAGAAAGTATCCATAATCCGAATCATTCTTACCTCTCTATGTTAGATACAGATGTTCTTTTATATTTGATTTATGCATATATTATATATAAAGTGTATATATTATGTTGTTGAGACAAGATGCATAACTGAAGTATTTAATATAAAGATAAAATAATAACGATAGCTTAAAACATAATACTGGGAAGATTGCATAGTAAAATTTGACCCAGAAGTAGAAAATAGCGGCTGACGAAGAGCAACTAACTCTCCAATATATGAATATGCAAAAAATCATCGATATATCGATAACTCAACCACGAGAGAAGATACCCGATTTGGATTAAATTTTTGATCAAGTCTTTTAAATTCAAATATTTCATAAAGCCGCTAATTATATCTAAGGGGGTACTTGGTGGAGTTGATGATGATATGGACAAAAAAATAATGTCTATTAAATTATATTATAATACTAAACTAAAGTAAACATGAAGGAAGGCATAGAATAAGAAAGTTCACTGCAAAGTTTTGTCAAAAAAATAAATATTTCTTCATTTAGAAGTCTACGGACAATGTATGGACTATAATGTAAGACACGAATGTCTTGGATTGAGTCGAATAACGTATATAATGTACAAAATTTTACGAAAGGCTGCTCAAGACAAACATATTTATGATTTTACTTGTTCTATTGGTTAATGAAAAGGTAGGGAAATGTTATTTATATTCTAGATAACATTACTCTTACAAATACAAATGAGTACTTATGAATTAACAAATAATTACTATCCAGTTTTATCTTTTTAGATGCTAAATCGTATTTTATATCCAGAACCTAATGGTCAAGCGAAAGTTGTTTAATCACTGGTCAATAATGTACGCGATTCGTCGGAATTAGTAAACGCAGTGGTACCCTTTCAACTTTGACTGATATATAAATAAATATCTTAGATAAAGTAACAAATAATTAACACACCGCTTATAATTTGAATATTGTTTTAATAACAAAATTCATCAAGTAGAATTTTAATCGTCTAGCTTTTTTTATAAGTCATATATATATATATGTTATATCAGCAATGATTTTTTGAAAGATATTCCTTCCGAGGTTATGGATGAAGTCTGAAGTCTCTTGGGTTTATAAATCAGAATAGGCCCTGAGATACGCTTAAGTAAAACTAGACATAAGGAGTCAGTGGATGCTGAGCTTTTGCACAAGGTTTACGTTTATCGGAAAGCTTCTTCTTAATAATGTAATGAAAATCTGGGTATTTATCGAAAAACGTATCACCTAAAGCCAATTAAAGTTTAAAACACGTATGATATTCATCATTCAGATACACAAAACGTAAATCACTTGAAGTATTTTGCATATACTATAATATTTGTGCTCGGAATATTTTTACGGCTAACTTCGTAATGTGCATAAAGTGTGCCAAATTCTGAGTGAATTAAAAATGCTTGATTTAAAATTCATATATCGACATAAAGATGTATATAGAAAATAGCTATACATATCCACCACATAAATTTAATGATCACCATAGATAAGTGGTAAATATGTCCATTTCAAAGAGGTGAGTTGCAGAGTCAAGCCTGACTGGTGGGATCACATTTTTTTCATATGTAAATACAAGCATTGCTCTTTTATCTTCGTGAAAAATATTCTTTAGTGAAATAGATAAAATGGTACACCTGCAAACGTGTTTATTTTTGTCTTATTATAACGTAACTATGTGTAATAATAAATTTAAAATGTTTTAATAAAAAAAAAAAAAATATTCATTTAATTTCCTTCAAATTATCGTCTCTGGACTACACTGATCAAGTAAACCGAAGATGCTCAAAATTGTGTCACGACATGGTAAGTTACAGAGTTACTTGACCGTTTCGTAAATTCATTAGAGGCCATCATTGTGAGTACTTGCATTTTTTTTACTTTGTAGTCAACAAAAACTTGTCGTGCCACCGTTTTGGCTTACTTAACCGATTATTGACGATGGTTTGAAGTAGGGTCGAGTGAATTAAAGATGTTTGTGCTTGATATATTAACACTTGGTTGAACTATGCCTACATGCCATATATGTAAGCTTAGAAACTGCGTGAAGATTGGGTAGGCCATGATCCAAAAATATATCTAAAAACTGAT
Source organism: Rhyacophila evoluta (assembly GCA_022683975.1). Lineage (NCBI taxonomy): Eukaryota > Metazoa > Arthropoda > Insecta > Trichoptera > Rhyacophilidae > Rhyacophila > Rhyacophila evoluta. The sequence goes on from JAGVSQ010006344.1 coordinate 13,037, forward strand.
GATATCACATATCGTCTTGTTAAAAGAGATAACATAATTACCATGGAATTTTATGTTGCCAAATTTTAAGCAATTGAGTACAAATTCATCCAATATCTGTAAAACTCACCCACTATACATTTAGTAGTTGTCTTCCCGGTTAGCTTAGTTGGTAACGTACCCACCTAATAATCCAGAGAATGTGGGTTCGATCCCCCATCTATCAAAATTTAAAAAATCTGAAAATGCAGTACTGCATGCTCATTGGGTTGAGCCATCATCTGACTCACGCCTCTCGTGAAAAAACATCTGTCAAGGAGTCTTTACATTGCGGAGATCCATGTATTCTACTTTTGGAATAAATCTCTTCACACTGTGTAGATCCATATGCTCCACTTTGGGAGCGAGCATGGTATACAAAAAGATACGTATCATAGAAATTTGCACCATTTTCGTATTTTAAAAAATAGTGCCATAACTTATTTACATGGAAATCTATAATTAAAACCCAAATCTATTTTTTATTTGATCCATCTCGATGCTTGCATTGCTGTGTATACTACCTCACAATCCAATATAAGTATCCTTCTTTTTTATTCAATAACACAGCATCATTTATCAGCATCAATATCTGTACTACATTGCAATGAAGGTCTCTTGATACGTGACGATTTTAATAATGTTGTCTTACCAGCACAAATTTTTGTTTGAAATTTAATTTCATCAACACAATTAAAAACTTCGTGATAATTATTAATTTTAATTAAAATTCAAAATTAATAATTATTCTTGATAAGTGGTTATCTTCAACCTCATAATTAATGCCTTGATTTTCAGTATGTTAATAGTTGAATCTAAGATGATGCACGGAAATCTAGCAGTTTTTTATACGAATTTACATCATGTCTTGTAAATATCAAAACACAAGCTTTATTGCCCGGATCTTCCTGGGAATGATTTAAGCTCATTCTTCATCTCAACACTTGGCTATTTAGAATAGTATTAGTCTCTTGTTGATCATCGATTATGATATTAAAAATTAAAAGTAAAACAGTTGATCTAGAAATTTTAGCCAAAATTACACGTAAAGATTTCACATGGCTATTGTTCACCGTTTGGGAAGAGTTCTTGTGACAGACAGAAACACAAGTATTTTCTATTTTATACATAATAATACAAATTAATATCGATTATTATACAATTTTATAACCTTAGCATAAGTAATTGTATTAGTTTTCATATGAAACCAATATTTTCTGAATACGTTTATGGATTTTTATTTATTTA
>JAGVSQ010006345.1:0-16495 GCA_022683975.1 Rhyacophila evoluta
ACTGAAAAGTTATTCCAAATTGGTAAGAATGTGTGTAACATTAACACATGTGGCACCTCCCATTTTGGAATCAAAGGAACACTTGAGAATAAACTTAATCCCATAGGACTAATTTATGTGACATGTCATGTGCTTTTGTGAACAGAAATATAAAAAATCTTTCGTTTCTATACAAATAATAATAATTGTAGAAAGAGCATATGGGAATTTTTCAATGCTGAAGTAAACTTTTTTTTCGTAATGTTTACGTATTTTTTGCTAAACTAAAAATGTATGATATAATTGTAATGTCTTCAAAATATTATTGATATATCTGTCTAGTATTTATATTAAAATAAATAATAACATTTTAATATAGAATTAAAGAATGGTTTTTGAAATAAGGTGACAAGGCGCACGGACGCACATGTGCGGCCATACTCCTCAAAGGGTTAATGATATATTATATCAATATATTCTTACTGTGTAGGATTCACCAGGATCAGGTTCGCCTGTGCCTGTTAAGATATCACTGCTCAGCGCAGATGCTGCTAGACGTCGACTTCAGGCGTTTTCAATTCAGAAGAAGTTGAATGCGTTACCTCCCGTCATTAATTCTTCACCACCAAAGCCTGTACTGGCAACAGCCTGTAAGTTATTTTTGAAAGGTAAATTATCATTCAAAAGAAAACTTACTATTTCATTCAATTTTACAATCTGGATTTACATTTACAGGTGTGTCCAGCCCAGTATTAATCGGAAAAAAAATACAGGGCTCCATTAAAATGGTGTCAGCTTTCCATAAACCAGTTGTGGATGTATTTTCTGAAGCTGATGAAAAAAAAAGAAAAACATCAGTCCGACCTCACTTCAAAAAAGGTATTAATTTTTAATCAAACTATAATATTATTCGCCTTATACAAACCAAACAGAGATAGCCTAAGTATTTTTACTTTATATGGAGTGTTACACTGGTAGCTCATCATAACTCAGTAATGAGGGCTCGAAGCAAGTAATCTTGAATTCAGTTACTTGCCGTGAATCCTGTAAGCATAGAGGTATTGCTTTTACCAAAAATAGGGTAAAAAATAAGCACATTAAAATACATTAATAATGAAAATGCAACATTACAGATAGTATTTCTATATATGAATTTTGGCATTCTAGAAGGCTTCTAAATATTTAAAAGACTATTCGCTGAATATACCAAATGTTTGCATTAACTTACCCTAGAAAAAATGAGAAGCTTGTCTCCCAATGGGTACAATTTCTTGGGGACGCCTCATAAAGGCGGCCCTCGACTTTCGCACATATTTGGTTCCAAAAAATGTGTGCGAATGTTGAATGTTTGAAAGTAGAAGGATGTAAAAAAAATCAAAAATAAGTCACAAGTTAAAACATTTAAAAAAAAATTGCAACATTAACATTTCACATAGATGTTATAATTGTGTTGTTTTAACAATGAAGGGTATTTTTATTCATACCAGCTCATTTATACCAGCCGGTTCAGTTGCACGTATCTATTTTCTCCTCAGTTTTTTGTAAGAATCATTATTTAAACACCAAAAATCGTCTAAGCAGCGGTTGCAAAATACAAGTTTATATCAACATTTACCAGATATTTAAATACCTAATATCTGTTTCTTTTGATTTATTATCTCTTCAACTTTATATCCCGGGAGAAGAAAAATGGATTCACACATTTGGTTGTATGACAGATAATCATCATAGGTACCCGTAGAACGTTATTATTTTCTTTTCATGTAATTCATTGTGATATATTTCTACAGGGTTAAGCGAGTATGAGAAATCGCGGTTAAAGCTACGCTCATTAGAGTCAACCAAGGACCACGAATTTGAAAAAATGGCTCTGGCAAAAATTGGAGTGCCACTTGGCATGGTTCCAGTGGGCACTTCTGTTCAACCTTTGCCTATGCCTTCTAAAGCAATGCCCCCACTTAAAAAAATGCTCAGTAAGTATTAGGCTCTAGCTTTATTCATTTTATGACTTGATGTTATTTGAATACTTTGGTAACCAATCAATATAGTAGACTGATAAAAATTCTATCAATCCTAATTCTACTAGTAGGAAAATAAAATTAGTTAGTTCATTTCATAAAAGTAAAGTATACATACTGTCTGAAAAGCAAAAATCTGGTTGGAACTTGATATCGCTGTGACGAAGGGTATAAACCGTGTCCGCAGGCACACTACTACACCTGCATTTGATGGTATTGAGGTGGAATGGTGTGATATCAAACAGCTTATCGTTGTTATTATGTTGATGTATTCGGAAGGGGGCAGCTAAGACGAATGTCGGAACAAATATGGGGAAGAAACAAAAGGCAAGCCAAATCGAAGATACTGAAAGACCACAAAGCAGACTCTTGACGATTTCAGAAATGCCACACCCATTATTGTAAACACGAGGAGAGTTTTAAGAAATCAGTGCTGCTCGATAAATGCCAATTCATGAACTGGGAGATTGAAGCAGCTGAGATGGCAGCAGTCAGAGATGATACCTGTAAACTATTTTAAATCAGCTGAGAGGTTTGTGGAAGATGAATGCTGACTCCCGGGCACATTGAGATTGTTGAGTCCGCCACGGAACACGTATAGGGCGCATGGAGGGATCACTTCTGTGGAGTACTGAACTGCCTGCCTCTCCAAAGCTGCATATCTTTGAAGTAGTTGGGAAGGCTGTATTCATAGATCTCCCTCAAGCGTCTGGTATTCAGGATCATACGCCCTCACTTCCTGAGATTGTTTCAGTAGTGAGGATACTTCAAAACAGCAAACCATCAGGGGGAGATGGAATCTATGCAAAATTTCTGAATTGTGGCCTCTACGCCATACTATATCCTCTATATCACCTGATAACTAAAGTGTGGGATGAGAAATGCTGTCCATAGGACTGAATGAACGGTGAGGTAATCCAGCTTCACAAATAGGTGACCTATTGAGCTGTGATAACTGCCGAGGTATCACTTTCCTCAGCATTTAGTAAGATTTTGGCCTACATCATCTTGGTAATGATAAGGAGTCCCATAACGCAGATCTTAAGAAAGACCCAGGCTGGTTTCCTGCTCGTGAGGTGTGAACCAAATACATAATCTCCGACAGACTCATAATTTCGACAGCGCCCTAGCATGCTGTTTCGTAGGATACTACCCACTATCTCGCTCTGTTCCCGTTTATAATAGGTTTTGACTTTGTGCTTTGGAGGTATTAGCCATCAAGATTCCTTCTACAATCCTCAAACATAATTCAAAATAATTAGATTACATTTTTGCCTTTATTTCCATTGATAAATATATCAAATTTATCTGGTATGTGATGAAGATTTTATCTTAAGTAACACGTAATGTCAAAAAACATAATGTTGATTTTTAAAAATACCATCTAAATTGTCTGTAAAATTCTTAAAATATTTCCCAAGATGTTTTGGTCGTTGGCCATCAATATTTTTTTGTAATCTATTGAACTTTTTTCAACAAGTTAAAATCATTATTGAAAAAAATGTTCCATAGTTTAATTAAACTATGTTTTTTTCAATATTTGTAAAACTCCAAGTTGTATTATAAATTTTTAGGACCAGAAGAAGTAGAATCACTCATTCACAAAGCAAAAACGTTGAAAGAAGGAGAAAAATTTCAATATACTGTTCCAAAATTCACTGGTACCAATGAGCTTAGAATGAAATTAACAAACATTAATGAAAACAACAGCAATAAAAGTAAACTTTTAAAAGGCAGAGACATGGACAAGAAAAAGTTTACAGATCATTACAGAAGAGATCGATCAAGAAGGGATCACACTCATAGGACTTCACGGCGATATGAATCGAATCATAGATATGATTCAACTTCTAGTTCACTTAAAAAAGACTCGTCTAAGGAAGCTGATGTTAACATGGAAGACTTTATCGTTTGCGATAGCTGGTCTATGGATACTGATCCTAGCATTAAAGAAGATTCTTGTAATGACAACCTCAGTGAAGAAATGCATGAAAAAATAAACCTTGAACATAATACATCACAAGAAGAAATTTTCCAACCAAAACATGATGATAGTATTAAAAATAATGTGCCCTTCAGTAGTGACATGAAAGAAGCATCTCCTCATTCTGATACACAACAGAAACTGATAAATCTGGAATTTTTGAAAACAGCATTTCGAAGTGATTCTTTTAAGAGTGTTGTTATTGAAAATATACCACAACCCATAATAAATAAACCTGTAGATGTCTCAGGCGAGATGGTATATTTGTCTGGCCCTGCCGCTTACACTGCGATCACAAGTGAAATATACTCGCCTCCGGTATCATCACATGATTCTGGAAACGAAGATGCTAAAACTGACCTCGATAAGATAGCAGATGTTGATCTCCTGACAAAGAACATTCAAAATGGTGACGTAGTTCAATTACTAAGAAAAGAATCTCACAAAGAAAATATCTTCTATAGCCCTGGTATGGTGTCAAGTAGAGAATCTACTCCAATTGTGTTACCGTTAGAAAAGTCTAACATAAAAGATCTTCTTAATGATAGTCTTCCCACTGATGTTAAAAGCAAAGAAGAAAGTGTTGATAAATCTGATAGAAAAGACCCCTGTAAGCCAAGCATTGATGAGGCATGGAAAGATGTTATCAATATTTGTGAACCCAAAAAGCACACAGATAAAAACTGTTTAAGGTGCGTACGTTTTATTTATTTTTCAAAACCGCTTAAAATTTTTTCATAATGTCTTTTTATTTAATTAAAATAGTGGGATAGAGATAGCATTCTCACTTACAATCTCATCTCTTCATTCTGAAACACCGATTTCAGCAACAGTTGTAATTTTATTTGATTTAAATTACATCCTAATTAAGTATTATTAAGAATCCAGCTGTGTTTTTCAATTATTTTATAATCATGGAATACTCCTAGTCTACATTAGATTTGATAGAACTCATTGTTGGTACGTAATTTCTTATCTAACTTTGTAGATTGTCGGTATGCTCTTACTCTAAAGTTACTCTGACTGTTGAAAAAATAAGTGAAAACCAGATCTATTGACGGAAGTATCTATTTATTTCAGCTATATTTGTTTGTGTGTATTGATTTCTTCTTTTCGAATCTTCAGTTATATACATAGGTACTATTAAATATAACTCATCATTTTTATTTTTTTAGAGAGACTATTTTTAAGCCAATTATTAAATATGCTGAGAATTTTAGATATTGCAATTGTCCCAGTAGCAGAATCAAGATTTTTGAAAAAATTGCACCAACGATTGATGAAATAACATCGTTATCATCTCTGACCCATATGTGAGTATTTTTATTGAATAATCAACAATGAAAACCTACTTTTTGAAAATTGTTGGTAATGTGACACTTGAAAAAATGTTTTTAAAAATCTTATATTGGTTTGTTTTAATAAATACGCATTTATTCTTATGAATAAATATTTTTATACTAGGTAAAGCTAAAAGTAACGTCTAATTATAAATGTCCAAGTTTGAGTATCAGTCACAATTTGTCTTCCTACTTATGAATACATATGTGATGGTTCTCTTCTTAAGTGCAATTCTTGAACTCATTCTTTCATAAGAAATCAGTGGTTCCCGACCCTTCGTTAAAGATACCAGAGACTTTTCCATCGGAAGAATATTTAAGTGTGAGTGGTGCACGGATTTTATCAAAATCGGAATGCCACGGTTGTGACAAAAAAATAATGACGTTTATGGGTATGTGATAACTCTGTTTGCTGTTTGCTGCTTTAAAAAAATTCGTCACAAATATTTCGACCTCCATGACTACGAAAAAAAAATAAAATGTCAATTCTGGAATTAGGAGATAAGCTTGTAGATTTATATTCAGGTACAAGATATCATTTTGATAATATCGGTAAAATGTGGCAAGAAGGAGTTTGGGTGCTGTGCGACTTGAGCAATGAGAACAAAGCGGCTCGTGTGCGTATATCAAATAGACTCAAAAATTGTCATTCGTTTCTTGATAAGCTTACAACTCATGAACAATGGATTCTTTATATCAACTTCGAGAAAAAAAAGTGGCTAAAACAAGATCAAGTAACAATGCTGACTTTAAAACTTGAAATGTACGGAAAATGGTGATGTAGGATTTTATGAGTTTTCACTATGGGTTTTTGGGACCTAGAGAAATAATAACTGTCAAACTCTATTGTGAACAGGTGGAGAGATTAGAATTAGGGTTAGAAGAAAAAAGACCAAATTTGGTCCGTAGAAAGGGTATCACTCGATAATGCTTGACCGCACGTAATGAGGCGAACAATACAAAAAATTAATGAATTGGGTTGAAGTGCTGTCCTTCACCCATCATATAGTCGAGATCTATATTCATCTGATGATCACATATTCAGTTCATTTAATTACTTTTTAAAAAATAAAAAAAATTGACAATCAGATGGAGGTGATAAACACCCTCGATCAATTTCTTCAATCAAAATCCCCAGAATTATTCTTTCAGAATTAATTTAATGAAGAGGTGAAAAAAAGTCAGCAAATGAAATAAATCACAAAAATGATGCAATAATCATGAATTTTTCAACATTTCAAACTGTATAAAAATGAAACACTACTTTTAGCTTTACCCAATACTTACATAATGCCTGTTTGCCAAAGTAAATATAAAGACACTAAAAAATTAAAAATAATGAATCAAATCTTCACCATTAGTGGAATTAGCACAATGCTACAGTCACCCATCAGGATTCAATAAATATTCAATTTGTATTACCATGTTCGCATGGAAAGCAGAGTATAGGATCTCTGCAATTTGATAACATGTTTTCACAGATTATTTTTCACCAGAATTGGTTGTCTAACAATTGTTCGATCCAATGGGCATCCAGTCCTAGATTTTCGGATTTATAAAAGTCGCGCTATATGTAGGAATATTGAACTCACATTTACCGGATGCAGACATATTTTAGTTAATGAATTTATTGCATTTTAAGTAAAAATTAATTATAATAGTCCACTTTTGTGTGCCTGCGTTAAGCTATTGTAATTAAAATATTAATAATACAATGAATGTTAAGTATGTTGTTTCTTTTAACTACTGAAAGTAATAAACTTACAAACTGAGATTGTATTTTGTGAAGGTGTGACATTATTAAAACTTACGCAGTTTCAGGACTTTAACCTGTGACCACCAGTGTCAAATGATTCATAAGTTTTCACATCCATCAACTCGGTCACCATGTGCAGAGTTCTTTACTTGTGATTTGAAATATTTTAAAATATGTATTGAAATTATTTAAATACAGCTATGTGGCAAGTGGGAATATTGATATAATTGCAGATTTGCAGAAATTTGCATAATTATAACAAAATTCATACCCAATTTCACTGTTTGAATTGGAACATTTACAGATTGCAGCAATATCAAAAAAAATAGTCATTCTTGAGAACAAAATAATAATAATAGTAGATAACTTAGCACTTCTCAGTATAGTTATCCCCCCAAATAGTTTTATTCATAAAAATAATTTGCCTATCATTGTGAAAATAACATTTTTTTCTACCTTTGTATTTATTAGTATGATGACATCGGGTTGGGTTTGAGTTGCCGACTTTAATGGTTTGGAAATCATTTAACAACATTCACTCATTATTTACATTATTGTGACTTGATTGCTTTCTGCATGAATAGGTCTATATAAATGTCAAAACAATATAATTGTTATCATTGTTAAGCAATTGTGTCATAACGAAAGTTTTAATTTTTTTTACTTAATATGTTTGAATTTTGACAAAAGTGTGATAACAATAATTACTTTCATTGATTTAAAGGAGATATTAAAGCAATAAATGTCAACATCATCTAACATGTTCTATGACTATTTTTTATTTAGTAAATTCCTTACTATGGTTGACATCAATAATCATTTATTATTCTGAGTATGCTTTAAAAATAATTTTGCTAACTGTCAATTATAAATTTGTTGGGATGATAAGATTGTAAAAAGACTAAATTAAAAGTAAAATATCATTCCTATTCAACAGTAAATAGAGTTTAGTATGTTTTCTATGAAAATAATCAACTACTTTAATTGTTATGAATCTCAGAAGCCTGCATACTAAAGGTATCAATAATATGTGGAAATAAATCAAGTTCATACCAAGTTTATTTTTTCTAGTTTTAAAGGTAAAGTCGAAAAATAAAATTTGGGATTAAACATGATTTGTTTTCTGTTTCAGACATCCATCCAACAGTCAAACGGCGCGCGAATGGTATCCTACAATAAATTACGCTCTAAGTGACAAATCAATCATTGAACTCTCCACCAACTGGGAGACTGACGATTCCCTATCACAGCACGAAACCAACCGAACAGCAACCGAAAGTGCAAAACAATTATCAAGTCTCACTACAGATAATCTCGCAAAATTCGATTCAGTCAATAAAACTGATGAAATCAATATTGCAGAGATCTGTCCAAGAGATACAAACATTATTATGCCAACTGATGTTTTTCAAAAATATATTCCAAATATAAAAGACACTTCATGTACACTTGCACCAGTAGACGGACATCTGAATTTAACATCCTTGGATTCAGAGTACGAAAAATTTATGGAAGCCGTTTGGCCTGAGGTTGTTGAAGAAACAAATGACAATATAAATAATTGTTCGAGTACTAAAGACAATACCAGTAAAACTACTGGTAGTACTGTATCAAAGAATTTAGAGGTGTCTAGTAATAGTGAATCCTTCAAAGAATTCTTTGAAAGTACAGTTGTCACATCTAAATCAAATATACAAAATCAGGATAATTCTGTAGATAAAAATGTTGTGCCTAATAATGATCTTTCAGAGAAAGATAATAATTCACAAGATACATGTTATGGTATGGATTCGGCGAGTGTAGTAAATGGTGGTTCGGTAATTTCCAATAAAATGAGTGAAGTAGCGGATTCTGAAAAATTGATTGAGAAAAGTGATCAAGTGAACAGTATAGAGTGGAAGAAAATGGGCAGTGAAGATTGGAGTGGTGATAGTGAGAGTGAAAATAAAAAAACCAAAAATGTATCCACTCCGTCTAGGTATGTATAGCAGAATTTAAGGTCTGTGTTTTATTCATTATATTGAGACATAATAAAAAAGTATACAGTCTATTCCAATTTGCTTAAATTTAAAATTCATAACATTCATCATGTTCTTTGGTACTACGTAAGTTACATAAAATCAGTAGTCACCAACTGGTGGTCCTCAAGAAAATTTTGGACATGGTTTTCTGTTTTTATGTTTATTAAACTGCTTTCCTTGCACAAACATCTGGTCCATGAGTCCACATAAGTTAGTGGTCTGTGACATCTGAAATGTCAGTGACTGCTGATATAGATTTCTAATGACATACTGTATATTGATGATGATCTAGTTATATGTTCTATGTAGTGATCAATTCCATGGCAATATGTCCTATTGTTTATTTAATATTTGAATCTTGAAAATAAGTTGTTTTTTCTTTATCAATAAACAAAAATAAGAAATTTTCTTTGAGTATTCAAGTTAAAATTTAGTTTAATTTCTCTGCTGAAAAGTAACCATTTTTAAAATAAGACATATTGCCAGATCAACATTGATATGCTGCCGATCATAGCTCAGTAAATAGTTTGTTCACTTATAAATTGTAGGTTTAATTGTGTTTGTAATATATCTATGTAATATTGATCAAAAATCTAAAGTTTTATTTACAGATACATACTTAATTGTTTTGACTAATATATTTTTCCTGAAGCAGGATTAAATTTGAGGCTTATTTATTAATTTAGAAATTTTCGATTTCCTGTTGTTGAAAAATGACTGCAGCTGATGAAATAACAGTATTTGAAAGTTTTGCAATTTTTTTCACAGCTTGAAACGTGACAAAAAACGCAAAGGGCATGCCAAAGTAAGCTCACGGCAACGTAAAACAAAAGTTATCGAAACCAAAAAAACCAGACACCAATCCAATACTACTACATCATCAGATCCTGATGAAATATCATTGCCAACCACCGGGAGAACCAGTAATCCAAGTAGTTCGTCATCAGACAGCAAGACTTCTTCATCATCAAGTGAAAGTACATCATCCTCTTCTTCCTCTTCATCTTCTGAGAGTACTACTTCATCCAGCGACAGTTCCAGTGACAGTAGTGACTCCTCTTTTGATAGAAAGAAGACTAAGGGAAAAAAGAAAAGTTCACATTCCAAAAAGAAGGTTAGTATCAGTGCACATCTTTAAGAAAAGAACATTATGTAACATTTGGAGACAAAAACATATTTAAATATAAAATACGTTTTCTAAATTCTTGCTTATTTGTAGAAGATTGAATATTCATTTCTTTTTTAACATATCGAATATTGTATGGTTTATTAATTTTAAATAGAATTTAAATTAGAAAAAAACCTTATTTTTTGGCTTTCTAATATTATTTTCATATTTCAGAAACACCGAAAGGCCCTTTTAAAATCAAAAAAAATAAAAAAAAAGTTGACAATTAAACTGAAGAAACTCAAAACGAAGAAGAAAAAACTGAAATTACTAACTAAGAAAAAGGAAAAGCTTGATGAATCAGAGGAAAACTTGCATCGAAAAGGTAATAATCTTTATCAATATTTAGTATTCAATAAATACTACAATGGCATGATATTAATCGTTGTGGAACTGCGTAAAGGGGATTTTGTATTAATTATTTTTTCTCTTTTAGCTGTTATGGCGAAGTTGGAAAAATCCATTGCAAAGTCAGAAAAACAAATTCTGAAAGGAAAAGAAAAAGAAAAAAAAATGCAGTATAAGATAAAATTAGCTCGCAAAAGAAGCAGAGAAGCAAGTCAGAAAAAGAAAAGATGGCATACCAAGAAGAGTGAAAATGAATCATCTTCAACATCCAGTGACTCCAGTAGCTCCTCTGATACTGAAGATGAAAGCAGCCTATCCAGTGCAAAATTGAGAAAACGAAAAACTTCTATAGGTAGTGAAGGACCGAATTTTGCGAAGAAGAAACGCACGCACTTAAATTCAACGGACACTAACGATGATATGGAAGATGATGATTTGGACGTATCATTTGATATGGAGACAGTTCGCAATATTAAAAGAGAACGTATTTCTGATGAAGAAGCTGAAGTGCTTCCTCCAACTGACAAACAACAATTCTCATCTCGCCTCAAAAAAACAAACCACCAAATTATCAGTGTCAATGAGTTACACAGTGATTTTATTGAAAGTAATAGGAGAAATGAAGATTTTGAATCTCAGAACATTGCTACTATTAAAATGGAACCTGAAATCACGAAAACTGAAAATATAGTTAATCCAGGTGTTGTCGAGGCTCAAATTATTCCTCTGGCAACTTTGGAAAATAAGCTAACTGTAAATACAAGTAACAATAGTATCAATAATCCTGTGCCTCTAGAAGATGAAGAAGATTCTTCGAGTTCATCGTCAGAAGGTAGCTCTAGTAATAGCGACTTCCCAAAGCATGAATCTCTTGATATTTTCCATGATGATATTCTGAACAACAGTGTCATTAATCATAGTCTCGTTGATGAAATTAGTGAAGATGTCTTCGAAAAGATTCCTTTTGAAATCGATGACATTGTAAGACTCAGGAAACCATTGGGTAAATTACTCCCAGTTAATGCTGATGCTGTGGTGATTGATAAGCTAGTTAACGAACATGAAACGGTTGAATCAGATGAGACTGCAGCTGCAGAGGAGTTGAAGAAGCAGTTCGATATGGTAGAAAATTATTCCACTTCTGTAAAATGGCAAGCTAAACATCAGGTAATTTATTATTTGAAATTTATTCCTCTAACATAATTTCAATTAATACATATTTTATTTATGCCTCGTTATTTTTTAATAATATGTTAATAAATTAAAATGAAATGAATTATTTGAAGTTTTGATCAGGTTATCATAGAGAATACCTCTTTATATATCCAAAACTTTAATTGCTGATCCAGTATCATGTATGCTTGCTTATATTTTTTTTATGAAGTTAAAATAATGAAATTATTTGAGCATTCCATTTTCAAAATCTCATTAACTGTCAACAAGTTTTAGTTAAGCTAAGTAAATGTCTAAAAAATATTTTTTGACATATATAGATGTATAAATCGAGCTAAGTGTTTGAAAATCTGGGTTCACGAATGTTTTTTTGAAAATTTGTCAACTGACACATGATCTGCTCCTACCTAACGAAATCCATCAAACAGAATTTCCTTTATACAGTAAAGTACACAGTATCTTGTTTCAGGTTCCTTGTGATGTTAGACCAATACCGAGTTTGTCTGCTGCTGTGCCTATACCACAGACAAGGGTAACCTCAATGACAGGAGAAATCAAATGGGACTGGAGACCAGAAGTTTATCCTTCCAACATTGAACCCAAACTAAGGAAACCTTCGAGATGGGGTTAGTTAGAACAGATGAAATATAGATGAAGAATGTTTACATCATCTTGTACAGTGAATAGCCTAGAATAGAATGGTATCTGTTATGCCATGGTTTCCCAAACTTTTTCTGCAATGGAACACTTGGTAAACCCAGAAATTTTAACGGAACACTCAGCTTATTTTTTAGTTTGGGTAATTCCTATCAGTAAAAATATTTATTTTTTTATATAAAATTATAATAGAATATGAATAAATAAAGCACTCAATGACGTTGAATCCTTGAATTGCATATCGTCTTGATATCAGGCACAAGATGTGGCATCGAGCCTGTTCCTGCACTTTGAATTCGTTGCAGAATAATAAGGAAATCCCACTTCGCATAAATAGGTAACCGTTCTGTCAATCTTAAACTAACAAAGCTTGTCAGCTGGTCAAGTAAAAGCAATCTCTTTCATGCGGACAGTGTGAGAAAAGATGGTCGTTCACCTGTACCTAGATACTTGAGGTCATAAACATTAATGAAGATTAATCATCACTCACCTTTCAATATGAAGTAGAAGATCTTCAAATGTGTTGCAGTGTATAAAACCTTTCTCAATTGTCGTGGAACATCTATTCAGGTTCAGCGGAACACTGATGTTCCGCAAAACACAGTTTGGAAAACCCTATGTTATGCTAATGATACATGCATGCACTTTGGTGCCAGAGGTTCATAAATTCAAAAATATGAGACTGGATGCCCAACAGTTGAGCGATTGGTTGACAAACCAATTCTAGTGAAAAAAAATTGTCAAGAAAAGTCATTACATTACAACAATTCATTTCCTTTTTTACACATTGCACTCAACTCTATGGAGATCCATATGTTCTACTTTCAAATCTGACATGGTAAAAAAAATATCAGGTTTTTAATTTATTTAAATAACAGATATTATTATGATATTTTTACAATGGTGATCCTATTTGCGATGTTTTTCATTGGTTTTTAAACAAATTATAGGCATGATGTCAAAAGCTGATGACCTTCCTTTGGCCACATCGAGTGTCTCCACACTGATTGAAGTTGAACTTAAATCTGAAAGCGAAATCCATCTTCCATCCGGTAAAACTTCGAAAAATGTACCAGCATTATCAGAACATAAACACAAGAGTGCTGATAAACATCATTCAAATAAACCACAAATGATACCTGGATTAGAAAGCTCCTATAAAAATAATGAAGTGTCAAATGATGATCAGAATAATAAAAGCATAGTTTACCAAATTCAGACTATTTCTACGATAGGATCTGCAGCCAATGAAGAATTCACAGAAGATAGGCTTGAAGCATACGATGAAGATGAGTATGAAATGATGGGAACAGAAGTTTTTGGGGAGCCTAAGAATGAAGATGAACACAAAGTGGCACTCGAGCGAAGGAGGCACTTTCAAAATCAATCCAAGACAATATCTCTTGATGACAGAATCAGTATGGTGCTGCAACATCCTCGTAAGTCTTTTTCTTGTACACATAGTATTTGAGCTTACGGTGTAAATTACTGGCCCTTTACATTGGAAATTCGTAAGCATATGTCGGTTTTTACACAAAGTACTGTAGTAAAATATAGTCTCCTGTTTTGAGTTTAAGTCAATTCATTGTAGATTGCATATTGTATATTTGTCATCAGAGTTGATAGCAAACTCTCAATTCTATTTATTATAATGAAAGAGTTGGTATAGATTTATAATCCAAAGAAATTTTTGTAATTATCTTTTCATATATATTTATTTAAGTATTATATTTTTTTCAAGTATTTCTTTGCATAGTTGCATTAAGAATCATTTAATGCCAATTATTTACCTATAATCTTTTTCATTTTTATAGCAGGTAGTAAATTAACAAATGGTGATGTGGACCCTGTAGAACCAGTAGAAACTTTGGTTGAAAAAGAGCCAGAAATTAATGTTGTAGAGGTGTCTCCTGAGAAAGGAATTCTTATTGTGTGAGTATACTTTTACCAATTTCAATTGAAAAATGATTAATTGAGCTGTAAAATCTAAAAATATTCATTTTATTTCTTTAGACACATATATCAAAGTTCTTCATGTTTTAGTGCTGGCATCCGTATAACTCGGAATGATACGAGAGTTTTGAAAGTAAAGCGAGTTTGTTTTGCCGATGGATTGGCTCCTGGAAAAGATTCTGACTGTGAAGAAAATATCCCACCTTCACCACCTAAAGTATGTAGAATATCAGTTTATATTTATTTTAACTATATATATTTATCTGAGTTGTAACTATTCTTGAAAATTAGTGACACGGCCTTGTTGAGCTATTGACTGACAACCAATTCCTGGATAAAATGACCTGTTAAGATATGTCTTCATATTGTGAAGTTTCATATACTCCATTTCTGGAATGGAAACCTCCACATCCTGTAGAACCATACGTTCCACTTTCGTAGTGCCCATAGTGATTTTTTTTTTTTTTTTTATTACTTAATAGTTTTTTTTGGGATTTATTAAATCATGCTATTTGGGGTGATACAAACAAATCTTTTTTGGTTAAATTAGAAATGATAGAATTCACAGCTACCTAAGAGATTGCTGGCACACATTGTCATAAAATCATCTATTTAAATAATCCAGCCATTGTTTAACATTGCGCTAAAATATTAGTTATCTAGTTCGTATCTACCATAAGTGCATTTTGATAAAATGTTGATAAATTTTTTTTTTGTTACTCTCTCTTATAAAAATCCAGGAAATTATTTATTTCGTGGGCTTTTCGTTATTGTACTACGGGTGTTAAGAGTAAAATTAAATATGTTGTTTCTTTATTTATATTTTAGGAATAATTACGATAATAATTATTGACTTATGGTGTTTTGAAACTGACTACTAAATTAAACGTATTTTGGAACTCATCAAATGTGACCTACGATGAAATGTGGTAGAGAAGTATAGAGTCAGTAAGAAATGACTTGACATTTAATTCATATTTTAAATAATGATAAAATATTTTTCAAGTTCGTGTTATTAATTTATCATGTATTTATTATCAGAGAGAAGAAAGAAGTAGATTTAAATTTAAATATCTATTTTTTATCGTCTACTTAATAAATAAACAAACTATCAGCGCATAGGCAGTAAAGAAAGGAAAACAATCTTTGGGAAGAATGATAATTGTATTTTATAAAAATATAATGTCCAAATTAAAAAAATGAAAATATTAAAAAATGTTTAAAAAAATTACCTTTTTTTGGTCAAGATTATGAATACAATGTTAATATACTCATACCTGATAAGATTTTGTCAAAATAGATGCATTTACAATAGGTTTATGCACTTTCGTATTTTCATGAGTTAGAAACTATTGGACATATACACAATTATGTTTTTTTATTTTCCTTAAGTTACATTTAGATTATACAGTAAACCCCCCTATAACACAGAGATAGGTGCCACGTTATTCGGGGTTACGTTATAGGAGATTATATGGAGCAAATGGGCATATTCGTATTTTGGCTGACGTAATCTTTCCGCAACTTGCGGGCAGGTAAAATCAACGCGACATTTTATTAATTAGTTTTATAAAATACATTAAATATAATAAAAACTCTTGCGGGAATATGTTTTATTTCACAAAAAGATACATTTTAATATAAAATGGAAATTAAATTTAAAACTGAAGAATTATTGTCGAAAGCAAAAAAAAAGACAAACATCTTAAATTGTATAACTATGTATTTAATCACTGTCAGTATCATCTTATATCACGTTACATCGAGACTTTATTAATACCGCTTGCTTGGTGGATTATCAACTTGATTATTTTCTTTGGTGTCGAAAATGACTTTTGCCCACATTTATTCGTCAATTTTATAATATAGGGCTTAACATATTTCTAAGTGCTTAGTTAATTCGATCAATCGCTCTTTTCAGAAATCGTATCGGAGATTACTACAAATGAGTAATGTCGAACTGTTGAAGCTTTAAAACCGGGAGCAGATTTCTCTATTTTAGGGACATACGTTCTGTCTGGCATCTTTTTCTAATTTTGGACCGTCTCATCAGCGTTGAATACTTGGTCTGCTGTATAACCTTCCGTTTGTATAATTG
>JAGVSQ010006346.1:0-16495 GCA_022683975.1 Rhyacophila evoluta
CTCTACCTAAACTATGTCTTAATATTAATTTCTGTGAGTGTGACCAAATGTCATGTGAGCAAATGTCATGGAACCGAAAGAGGAGTATGCGATGTGAAGACGTCTTGACGGATTATTTTTCACGAGAATTGTTTGTCAAATAATAACTCAATCCAATCAGTCCTGCATTTTCAGATTTTAAAAAATCCGACAGATGGGGAATTGAGCCCGCATTCTCCGGATTGCTAAGCGCGCACGCTACTAAGTACGCTACTGGGGATAATATCGTAATACAATATTTATAATTTACACAAATCTTACAGGATATGAAAAAGATCTGCATACACGAAGTCAATGTTTTTTAAAAGTAAAATAAAATAAACATTTTGATTTTGATATTCAATGATAGTGACAACAAGTGTTTTTTTTTATCTCTTTGTGCTATTTTATTAGGACGTATTGCTTTTACAATGAAAGAAATTGATTTGACAGGTGTTCATCTTTTAATATACGACTAAAATTTTGAAACATCCTGTTAGTCCATAATTTACGTCGTTACTTCTAAGGCCGAGGGTACAGTAGATGCCGCGGCAGCAGAGCAACAGCAGCACAGCGTCGGTAACAGAGATGCAAAATTGACAGCACAACAACACGTTGTCGTCAAAACAACTCGCTCACTCGCCTATTTTGCATCGCTGTTGCCGACGGTTTGCTGCTGACGCTCTGCGCGTAGCGCCGGTCTAACTGTGATATTTTCATAAAACAGTTTGTTGTATTCTTACACAGAAGAATCTACAGTGGTTTAAGTTAACAACTTAACAGTTAACGATATGGTATGACAAGTAGACAATATAACGTGAAATACGATATCTAAAAGTAGCCGCTAAATTACTATTGATTTATTTTCTCCATATGCCTGCTAAAGAAACCTAATGAATTCTCCGCCCTTTTTGGCAGGTTGAACAAACAGAGCGTGACAGCTGGTGGCCTTTTGGCATTGCCCTTTTTCAAAATTGTCTATCTGCATTGCGAATCGAGTTCGTTTGCATGTACCGTGTCCCGAAACATGTATTCATTTGAATCTGTAAGAAACTTCCGGTGGATAACGTACACTATGTTTCACTGAAGAATTCCTGCAACACAAAATTCCGTCTCAATCTATAATAATTAAAGATATCCAAACTTCTCATTCAATAAGAGGTTATATACATGTTATAATAATACTGTCCATACAGTGGCGTAGCTACATATTCAGCGCACCAGAATAAGTAAAATCGCTGCGCCGTCTTGTTTCTGGAGATTTTTTTTTCTATGGATTGAGAAACGATGTCGTGTAATATAACTCCCTTCATAAAATTATAATTTCTTGTTTTATTTTTTTAGCTGTCGTGTGTGCACTTCATAAAACTGTGAACAAAGCAAGTCTTCCGTGTAATCATTTCTAATTTAGTGCCCCACATGATTCGTGCGCCTGGAGCAACTTGATTCACAGTAGCCACGCAACTGCGTCCATGGAATAAATGTATGCAGAATATTTTTTAAGTATGTCATATTGATCGTACGAATATCAATATTTTCAACTACTTTCTCCAAATGGTGAGTGGCACAAATCTCTCCAATTCTTATGAATAAGAGGTATATAAGTAAGATATAAAAAGCGAGTTTAATTTATCAATCAAAAGAGTAAAAATGCTAAATAAGTGTATAGCTAACGATTAAGTGTTATTATTAAATACAAGAGTTGTTTCCTACCTGGATAAATGAAACCAAGAAAACATGTCAGAACGACATGGCATAAGTGTATAGCGTTTTAAGAATTACTGCCAAATCTATTTTGTTTAGCTTCCGATAACATTTTAAACAACGTTGCATATAAATTTTTGTTTTATTTATTTTTTAAAGAAATATAATATTAGTTTCTAAGTATGGCAAATTTTGAAAACGCTGTTTAAAAAACTATCGGAATCATTGTGTGGAACGAAGTCCGCTCACGATTCACGGAACTCAGACTGCACTTGTTCGATGTACGAATATAGCAAGGGTAACAACTACGTGGGTACCTATCTAATGTATACATTTTGTGATTTATAAACTGTTATAAACCTTAGGTGACATTGATAGAATAACTCATAACCATGAGTAACGAAAAAACATTTGTGACATTGAAGAAAATCTTTCTAACTGTATTAGCTACGTTATGTTAAAATCAGTTTCTCATACTGCAGTGCTGTGTAAAACTAAATTGACCTCATATTCAAACAATACATTTAAGAACATTGACATTTCGGCATTGTGACATATAAAATGTGAGATATTAAGTCAGAAATTAACTGGAAAAGCTTCCAGTCAACTTATTCACTAATATGTATATTTATTATAACTTTTTTTTCAAACATGTCCGCTCCGAAAGTGGAGGTATATGGATCCCCGTGACGTTTTGATAGATTATAACCCATATAATTTATTAATTAAAACTAGAATTATAATATTTTTAAGTGGATTTTAATATAATCTGTCAATCTATAATAATCATCATGATGAAATATTATCGGCACTGGATCACAGATTGAGCCTAGTGTGAAATTAAAAAAAAATGCTTGCAACCTAATGGGCAGTTCGATTGGCTGGATACCATCCAATATATTCGTAAAAAACAATTTGTAAAGACGTGTAAGTCATATTACCACTTTGTCTCTATCCATATAACCAACATTCATTATGAAATATATGTATGATTTCATAAATATTTAGTTGCATTGGAGTAGGGTTGAAGTTTCTCCCTCTTTTCTTCTTCGCCTCTAATTTCCTCAGGCGTATACAGACTAAATTCAAACCATGTACAATAAAAACATAGTTGACATTGGAAACATAACAATAACATGAATTTAGCTATCATCAATCCTATTTATTCTCAATAATTCCATTAACTAATAATTATAAATTAAAAAAAAAAGATTTAAAATAACATTTATCTGACAAACAATTCTCGTGAAAAATAATATGTCAAGACGTCTTCATTGCGGATATCCATATACTCGTAATCCAATTTCGTAGTGGATATCTTCACACTATTTAGATATATATGCTCCACTTTGGCAGCGAAGATGGTATAAAAAAAAATTTGCACCGATTCTTCGTGAACAAATAACATAAATCTTTTGTTGAAATTCAATCGTAAATTATTAATTCAAATTTATTTCGATTAAAAATGTTTTGTAAATGTGACTTTTGTTTAAATTTAAATGTATTTGAACTATTTAGTAATTATTAGTATGAAAATAAATCGAGGTAAGGATATGAAATTTAAAATGGATATGATTATAATCGATTGCATATAAACGTATGATATCATACAAATAAAAACAGAAAGGATAGTACGGAGTATTTAAAGGATTTCATATTATGCTGTCGATTTTTTAGGTATTGTTAAGCAAGCCATGCTTAACTTATTGTTATATCGTATTGTCACTATGACAATGAGTTTATTTGAATTCTCACTATAGTATGGATATAATAAGATATTCATTCTAATTATACAAATTTATCTAGAACACTCGTAATAAACAATATTATTCTTACATAAATGATAATTATAATGTAAGAGAGAATTATGTGGCATAACAGCGGTAAAATTAAAATAATCATTTCATTTTTAATCATTTCGACGTTATTTTTCGCAAATATTTAGCATCATGTTGTGTTTGCCACGCAGTACACACGCCGTTCTGGTGTTGCCAGTGAGTGAAAAAGTGAAAGTCAGTTGTGCAATATAAAATAAGTAATTCAAAAGTAATTTACAACACTTTACAAAGAATCGCAAACAATAATGTTAATATTAGGTATTATGAAGAAAATTTTGATACACGTGGGACGTATTCATCGGTCAACTTTGCTTTATTTGGATTTTTTTGTCCAACAGGTTTTGGCTTTTATTTGTCGACATTTGAAACACTGTTAAAGATTTATTTCCTGTGCAATTCTATTTCAAAATAGAAAATATTATTAATCATTTAACAAATTGATATTTAGATAAATTATTCGAGTTATTGAGTAATTAAGTAGGTAGGTATATAAAATAGATAATATTACCACTTTTATGAACCTAATTAAAACGATTATCATTTACGGTTATGGTTAGTACAAAAATATTTAAACAAAAAGTTATTTTCATCTCGATTGAAGACATTTTAATGTATATACTACTATAATTTTATTTGTGGAAGTTCAGGAACTACATTTTACAGTGATTTAATAATACAATTAATTAATCCCATAAGTTAATTATCATGTTAATAGCTAGACTGTGTCGTTTAAGCAATGTTGTTATGTTGTTATAACTGAAATAGCTATCGGCAATACTATTGTAATTGTGCGCTTTAAGCAATTATTCAACTTAATTGTATGTTACCGACGATTAGTGTAGATGAAAGTAATAGTAAATAAATATATGTAAGACAAAATGTTGAGCATTTTTGTTTTCCAGAACAAATGGGTGTTGGCGTTTCACCTGTTTTGAATTTTTTAATCGGCAAAAGTACGTGGCAGCACTAAGAATTCAGAATATTATGAGCAGGCAGTATACACATGATCCTCGATAATCAGCATTTTTAAGCCATGACCGCCCTCTATATGGAAACTTTGGTCATCGCGTGGCGTCTCTAAGACACCTCCATTGCCAAAACCTATGCATCCTCCCAGGTTATGTTAATATTTCTTAAATTCTATTTTTCCACCGATTAAAAGAAGAAGAAAGGCAGGGTTGAGAGTATCCGGATGTATCCGCAGCACTTTTTTCAGTTAATTCTAGCCCTGCTTTACGATGCTTAAATATATAGTATTGCATGACGATCTTCATAATGGCTTATTATATTGCGGATGTGATCTATGAAATTCTTAACATGTAAGTACCTCTGCAATCTAGATTATCATTTGTTTATTGGCTATTATTTTGTGTGGGCTTTACTTTTTCCATAATAGAACGGCGATACAAAAAAAAAAATAATGTTATTAGAGCGTTAGAACCAGTCAAGGATGTCGACTTTAAAGAATTAATAAAAGTAATCAACATCAAATATATCACTATTCATACTTCAATTTTTTTTTTCAAAATTACAATACTTTGATACTAATAGGGAAATATAGTTATCGTCTGGGGAAAAAGTTTGCGAAAATTAAAAACAATCACAAAAATACAAATATTTCTAAGGCTTTCGATAAAATAAATAATTTCCAAGGTATTTCAAATCATTTTAAAATCTTATATGTTAAATGTATTAAGCAAAATAATATATCTAGCAGCTATTAATATTGTTGTCGCTGCAGCGCGGTGTGGTGCAGTTTGCTTACGGTCAGTTGTCATGGTTGTGTATCACAAATGTTTTAAATAGGCTTTCGTTGAAATTACTTACTAACCAATTGTATTTAGAAATGTAAAATAGTTCTTTGAACTGTAAATCTTTGGGAGTGAAAAGTTTGTCTTCCTTTTTACATTTCGTAATGCAGTGGGTTGAAAAAAAACTATTTGATGCTATGTTTGTTTTATTTTATATCCGAGGTCTTTTAGTTTCGTATCTGATCCGGCATGCATTTATGTCTACTATTTGTTGATCACATTTTAATCTGGGGGCTTGAAAAGGTTTTATCATTTAACGATTATAAATAAGGCAAATAACTTCGCCATTACTACTTCAATTCTTTCAAAAACAATATCCTATCTGTAAGGTTATCCAGTTTTCAGTTTTTTCTTTTAAAAAGGTTGAATTTTTTATGAAGAAAATAATAGCGTGTGTGGTCATTCGCCACATGTTTTAAACTAAAAGGATGAAATACAGATATTGTATTGAATACATTTAGCTTGAAACAATGAATTTTAGACAAAGTAAGAAAAAAAACCAGACCCTTATAAGAAACTTTATTTGTACAGTAAATTGTACTGGCCATGTATTGTAGTGGTTTTTACTAATTGTTCACAAGAATACTATTTTTAATTTTGGAGATTATTTTTGTATAATAGATAGAAATTTGGGCATTGCATGTTCGTGGCTATACACATGAGTAAACAACTAATAAAATAATCTATGCTTAATCATTTATTATTGTAACAAATTAATATGTAAATAAATTATACAAATATAATATATTGTAAATTAGTGTATAGTGTGCAAATATAATGCAAATTGACGACAATCGAAATATCAAATATTTTTCGTACCATGTACTATGAAGGGTTGGTTACCCAGTCATGTTTTAAAAACGCATTTGCGACATGGCTTAAAAACAGATATGTTAGTATACTGATTGGCATTTGGCCATGATCTTTGTTGGCCACTAAGAAAAAAATATTAAATTAGTAATCCACCTTTTTTGACCAAATTCTTTAATGGTAAAAATAATTTGACTACGAGGGATGGTAATAATAAATACATTTATAATACGACAAACAATAAATACATATTTGTATAATAACATTTGTGTGCTCCCAAAATGGAGCATATACATTGTGAAGATTTCCACTCCGAAAGTATATGGATATCTGATTATTTTTTCACGACAATTGCTTGTCAGAAAATTTCTCAATCCACGTCCAGCGCTGCATTTTTTTTTAATTCGGCAGATGTGGGAATCGAGTCCGTATTCCTAGAATTGCTAGACGCGTACGCTTACCTCTACGTTACTGGACGCTAAGATGACATAAAATGTATATTATAAGTAATATTTTTTAATTAGTTGGTATGGAATCGAATTGTTTTTCAAGAAGTCCAGACTTTTTTTAGAATACGAAGGAAGTATTAAAAAATACAGGATGTTAGATATTCTCTACATTTTACCAAAAGGACAGGAAATGCAAAGCACACGCTAAGAACCCATGTGGTTTTACATTATACATCTGAAATGTGTAAGTACTAAACTGACGTAAATAAACAGTGTCAAGTCCTGAAATCTCTCTGAATTAAACAAATTAATGGTAACTTCGTGTGATCTCTTAAACATGCTTATAAATACATGATTGCCTTTATTCTGAAAATAACCGTTCAAATATTTTTGCAGTTTTGAGTTAAATTCTTTTCTGATAGAGGTTGTAATAATAATATATTTTTAAAACTTATTGGATACAGCAATTCACTTAATTAACACATCTTCACTTCCTAGTAACAAAGTCAACGAATAAATAACTATTGGTAGAGATTTCAGTTGAGTAAACAATATTTTCGTATTCATTTTTCAATTAACTCAATATTATGTAATTATTATTTTATATATTTTTAACGAACGAGTGAATAGTCGTTCACTTTTTATACTTTGGTCAATTTCAAACATCATTTTACAAACAAAATTTAATTGAATCTGTAGGCATAAACGGAAAAGACTGAAATGTATATGAAACTTTTCCATGGAAATTATTATAGTATCAATATATAATATAATACTTTGAATCGTGTCAGCATTGCAGCTGAAAAACAAACAATAGCAGAAAAGAGATTACAGTTAACATGTCTATTTGATTAGTTTAGATTTTAAAATGACTTATTTATAACAGATATCTTTTTTTGTTCCAATGTTAACTTTGTAATCGAATATTCTTTGTGGCTGTAAAAGTAGGCCAATCTGTCGATAACTTGGGTAACATCGTTTATTTATCGACATTTTAATTTAAATCCTAATAAACGAAACCAAAAATACGTTAGTTAGGAAAGAATCTGGTTCATAATACGCAGGTTAGGTTTTTCTAAATTTAACCTTACAGCTATTTTACACATTTACACGCCGTGGCGTGGAGTATACATACGAACTATTTATTTCAAGGCCTGGGATGTAAAATAATCAGATGTGTACAATGCTGTTATTGTCCAGGAGAGATTTATTAAGTTGATGATGATGTTTGAGAGTTTTACTCTAATGTCAGAATAGAATATCATTACTAGGTACTATTTTCTTTACTGATATGTATTGATTTGTATGTGGGTACACTTGTTTTTTACATCCATTTCATTAATATTTCCATTCACTGAAATTTCATAAATTTAACGTAACTTATCTGGTATGATATCACTGCTATGTTGGTATAAAATTTATACCTGAAGTCATTGCTATACACCATGAGATTTATATATTCAAGTTATTCAATTGCTCTTTTCACATATAATATAAATGTAGTATTTGAATATACATAGTGTAAAGATTTCTCTGGGCGAATTATTTTTCACAAGGATTGGTTGACAGCCACTCAGCTAATCATTTCAACATGCATATAATGTGTTAAAATATACATTTTAAATATCTGGCAATTTATGCAGTTACGGGATTTAGAGCGGTCCCCTCCAGTGCCGCGTGGATGACAAACGTGTGTGATCATGAACCCGTTCCACGAGCAGCAATCTTAACTTATCTTAATATAACGTAACTTAACCGATGACTGATTCATTTTTTTCTGCAACTGAATGAATTAGTATCTATTTTATAGTTTCATTATATTGATTGGGATAATCAGTTTACTAGTATAAACCAAAGCATCATTGTGTAGGCTAATTGCTACTAGGAATCGAGTGATATTTTTGTACACATTACTGTCTACTTAACCGGTTCACGCCGTGGAATTGAAGAAACTGGTTGTTATTTAATATCAATTAAATAAACTGAACATTATGATAGACGTGGTAAAAAATTATATACGTTTCATAATGACAGCAGCTACTCTTTTTCATAAGATGTTCGAATTTTCGCACTGTTGAATTATTGTATGTTGGTTAATTTCTAGTTTCGTTTTGAATGAATTAAAGTCCATATAAATCACAAGAGCGCTTTGTACTAATATGATTTACTGAATTGAATATGTGGAGAAATAACGAGATATACAAATTTAAAAAAAAGTAATAAAAAAAATATGCAAAGAAACACAATGTACGTAATGTACGGCTGTTATTTATGAATGACCTTGAAATATGCGTTGTAAGTAGTCGAAGAGTCATTTAAAAAATTGTGGCGGATTTAACCATTTATGTTGTACAAATCATTTTTTCATTAATAAAGATCATGGTAGGGTGACAGAAGTCCATCGATATCGAATAAAAATAAATTGACGACATATAATAAAAATCCATCTGTGTTCGATCAGTTGTTATTTCGAGAAGAAATATTTTCACAGACACGTTCATTACATTGTTGAATGCGTGGAAACTGGGACGCGATTTATACTATCATGCAACTTTTCTTAAAATGAGGGCTCTAAAGGGCAAAGTAAATAATGAAACAGCTGGTTTTTTATTATATTATGTGTATACATTATTTTAAATGTATTATATATAATATAACAATTAAAGAATAAATTTATTTGAAAAATCAAAATATCAAATATCTCTATAATATATGTAATGTCTTTGAAAAGTTAAAAAATTAATAAGGGAAATTTTATTGAAAATTAACAAAACCGTCATTTATTGTGTTGAAAATAATTTTGAGGTTGTCTCGGATACCAGAGATTTCAATTGAAACTTGACTGAAGTGGGTAAAAAAACTTTGGTACGTGAGATGTCCTATTGATCAGACGCAAAAATCACTCACCATTCCCACTATACTAAAGATAATGCGGACTCCTTTAAACAAATCAACAAAGATAAAATATGTGATACAATTTGAAAGATTTTCATCCGATGAGATTTGATGACGCAGCCCAAAGATTTTAAGCACAGCATACTAAACACTACGTGGTCATATATTTTTTATTAAATTTAATAAACAATTTACTGAAATAACTTGACAGTAAGAATAGAAAAAAAGAAATCTTCGTTGCCATTACATCTTTTTCGTTGGTAAATATATTTTTACGCATGGTAAACTGTTGGTATATGAATGAAAAAAAATCATATCCGTAAATATTTATTTGACAGGTTGATGATGTGTCAAATTGACTCCAGACCAACCTTACCTACCTTACTTAACCTGCCATTGTCGTTTTGCTTCCAAGCTCTTTCAGGTTGGTCTCATAGAATATCCTAATTGCTTGTGTGGTGAATTGTATGATGCTTACTACATCCTATGGTAGTATTCCCATATTTCGATTGAAACGGAAGAGCTTCTTTAGCACTAGTCGGACCAGTAAGCCATTGCGAAATAGTTTCTACGAATGATATTTTTGTAGCTATATAAAATACGAAAACCAACGACGAGCGAGAAAGTCCTTTTTTCAAACAGAGCTTATTTAGAATATGAATCATGCACACTCTAAGTGCACGCAAACTAATGTCATGGAAAGCTGTTCCTGGGACACTTTTGACACTTTGAAGAGCTTATCGTTACGCCAAAGTATAGTCCCGAATAAAAGGCTTGGAGACGTGGCCTGTAATGGAGAATAAATCAAGAATATGACAATCGACTATTTATCCAATATCCTACTAATACAAGTACGAGTAATTTGTTTTTTTCTTATGCCAGATTCTCTGCCTGAGAGTAGATATTTAAAAATTGGTTGGTGGGTATGTTGCTAACCTCTGCTTAGTGATATTACTCTGTGCTTCGACGAATAGTGAACGCATACAAAATTTCTTCACGCCTATGAAACAATGAACAGGTGTTTAGGGCAATGTGAGAATATTGCCGACGTCAAAATTCTTACACACATGTGTGTTTTGAAATTCACAAAATAATTACATTTATATAAATTGCAACTAGTTTTATAGCGACAACTTCTATTGCTTCCTTTCGTATGGCTAATAATAATATACATATTTAATAATGAACCTAAACTATGGGTAATCATTGGAATTTAAGATTTTACATCACCCCCAGTTTTCTTAAGGAAAAACTAAATTCAAAATATTATTTTGAAAAATCATTGTTGTCCATTATAAAGAAGTATACATTTCATTGGAAACCTTTTTGCTAAATCGTGCGTATGCATTGTACACAAGTATAAAATACATTTAGTATAATACGTCTACTGTACTATATGGAAATATATATAAAATCGTATTCATTTTTGTGCAGTTACGGTTTTTGAACCTGCAACACTTGATTCAAAGTAATCCACGCGTATTCTTATCCAATAAACGATTAATATTAATATCGTATGTACAATTAACTGATAATATATTAATAATTAAATATAGTATTATACTGACAAACAAAGTAGTATATCTGAATCGGTCATTTTGAACGGGAGCGATGTCACAAACTTGAAGTATAGGGGGCCAACCATACATCGTCACATAAAAAAAGTTTTTTTTTAATAGTCACTTATTAAAACGTAGGTAAAAATGTAGATTTTATTTTGCTTATCGAAATTTTAAATTTATGTAACTTTAACCTAATAGTTTTCTGTAGTACTAATGCCAATATTTGCAAATTTATTAATTATTATCATTATAACAAGTCCATTCCAAAAGTGGAACATATATAAATCTCAATAGTTTGAAGATAACCACTCCGGAAATGATTGATATGCATCTCCACATTGTATAGACTTATTTTAACAGTTTCACAAAAAATAGTGTTTGCCAGTTGCTCAACCCAATGGAGCTGTGCAATTTGAACTTGTAACGTCTGGCTCCGAAGCGTGCACGCTAACATCTCAGTACTGGGTAGAATCACAAATGTAATCCATCAAAATATAACATAAGGAGGACCTGACTGCTACAGATATCTCGGTTAATCAACCCTATATAACATATATTATAATATGACAATTATAATTGTATCACAACTCAAAACATTATATCGACTGAAAAATCAAAAACTAAATCTTATAAAACACACGGCACCTTAATATAATGAAAACGTTAAACCATACAATTTTATATTGGAAATGTGTAGAGATCTACTGTGTTGAAAAACGCCGTATTATCTTATAACGTTATTTATATTGTTATTGTTATTAAAGTTATTTATATTGTATATTGAGAATATGATACAAAACTGCATTGTTATTTCAATTTACAATAATGTATGCATATATAATATATATATTGTTGAGAATACGTCTAATAGAACCTGATATTTATTACAATATTGTCCGTTTTTCAAACGATAATAACGATGGAATCATACTATTCAAGTCACGTTTATAAGGCTCTAATTCCAGCGGTCATTTCTAAAAGTGGAATTGCAACACTCACACCACACCGACACCTACGTGTATTTTGCATGGCGAAAGTTGCCGTCATGAACGATGATTTCCAATATGTGTGTCGCGTATCTTCTCCCTACAAGCCAATTGTGATCCTCAATCTATAGTCGACCATTGCGAATTAGTTTATATTGTACAAACTCTAGTTACTCTAGCTGGCCATATTCAACAGAATAGAAATATCGCACGCTTGAGACTACAATTCTTGAAAAAAAAAACTCCTGCAATACTGTCCGCACTGTAGATGTTTCACAACTGATATACCGGGATATGAGCTCGTATTACAAATTTGGACGTGGACAAAAAAGACGTCGTAGATAGTTAAGAAGCAATAGCAGGTAGCACTTAAATACTTTTACTATATTATTAAAACTACATGTGCCATATACTTGATAGAGGATTATTGAAATTAAAAATCAAAACAATTACAACACTCCACCTGTATATATTTACGGGATTTGAAATTGTGGAACCTTTAAAGTTTGACATTTTAATAATTAATATTTTTGACTGATGGAAATTGTATTTAAATAAACTAAACACCAGTTTTTTTACTATTTGATACTTAGTACACACGCATAATTACTGTTTTAGAATTTTAGTAGTATTTTAATAGGAGGAATTAAATATATCTATTAGAATTACAGAGCTTCTGTCATATGAAATTATTCCACTAATATGATTGAAACGCATGTTACGAAAGCTTTAGTTAAAATTGTCTCAAAGGTTTACTAAACGAATAAGCTCTATTTTTTTAAAGTTTCTCATGCGAGTGAGCTAATATTATTAGTCCTACTTATTACCATGTTTTATAGTAGTCATATAAAATATAAAACGTACTTAGTAAGTGGTGTGTAGAAGGCACGTAAGTAATAAAATTTCATTGCTTTCCACTGCTTCATTTGAAGTCAAGAATAACGTTGTAACTACATCCGATGAAACAAGTTTCTATGGATAGTATCGCGACAGATTGTAATATAACTTAAACTTAATTTGACGAATACTAACAACAATAAAAGGAAATCTCGTCGTGGTGGTATTACTTCCAGGTTATGTCAACATTCGTTGGTAAGATCACTTACTTTTTATATGGCGAATTGCGAGATGCTCATGACATTCGTTAGAAGTATTCCGATATGCTTAATCTTTTCAAGCTTTTAAGACTGCGTGCTACCTTTGTCAATACGAATATAATATTGCTCAAACATTTGTATCTGTTTTTATTGCCGTTTATTTTTTGTTATCCTTTGTAACGTAGATCTACAGCCATATGATTATAAATTATTTGAACTCCTGGTAAGTCGATCTGATGTCGTTAATTGAAAGCATTACACTGGTAGCTATTGTCATTATATATGGTGCTATTACACTATGTAGCTTATTAATAGATTCAAAGTTAAAAGTATTGTCATATTTAAACGTAAATATTGTAGAAGAAAGTCCATAATTAATACTATTAACTGAAGTTGCTTGATCAAAGCTGATTCTCTAAATTTACCAATTTAAAATAATAACATAAAAATCGTTTTGGCGGTGAATTGGGCGTAACATTTTAATAAATTATTACGCAATATGTAGGAAAATGCCAAAAGCCGTAACCCGAGTTGCGAATAACTTTAGTAATTCAGTCCACGCTTATGATACCACATTGCCATATATTTCTTAAATAACCTGAAAGATTCCGTCGTATGGTAGGTGTATAGAATATGGTCAGTGATGATGTGTGATTATTATTATACAATTTCAGAGGCTAAAATTGATTAACATTGTCGATAGTCAGTAAATAATACGTATAATTAATCACGTACACTATACTATCGTTTTAGTAAAAGTGAAACTGCTTTAAATTAAATGCAATTGACATGGAAGCGAGTACATACGTGTTGACCATAATTCTACTGTGATCTGAACTATTGTTGTGCCAGGCATGCATATAACATTACCATTTATATACTGTACGTCCGAAAATAAACTGTCCACCGACATGTCCAAAACCGGTTCTGTTTTTGTTATGTAGATACTTGTTGAACATTATAATGATTATCATATTTATGAATGATGAACAAAGAAATATCAGTCCTATATATGTACACGCATGAGTATACAAGTATGCTAAGTCGCCTGGGTGCCTTACTTTTTAAATAAACACGCTTTAACATCCTATGTGACGGGTTCAAATCGCGCACATCCATAAAAAAGCCAATGGATTGAGCGATTGTAAAGATATTACTTTGAATTGTCTAGATCAATTTTCAGCTCCAGATTTGTAGTAGATGTAATGTATAAAATATATTAACGTATAATATACTAATATTATCACCCTACTATATATATTTCTCCAGCAGGGTGATAATATTTTTGCTGTAAAACTATAATTCAGTAGAAATTTTGATTTGATTATTTCAGATACTTTCATTACTTGAAACATATCGTATAATAACATATTTTACGATATTGTTGAATAGGACACTAAATTAAGAATTCGAATACAGTTATTATTTTCATAAAATAAATATTTGGCAAGCAAATCAGTTAAATAAATCCAAAATTTAAATCTAAATACATAATACAATTAATGAATGCTATTCTCAAAAGGTCATTCGAGAAACGAGTATGCCTACACACCGCGGCCTGAAAATGCCATAAGGTAAAACACAAAAGGCGTGTTTACAACATTCAAAATTTAATCAAAATCAGTATTTCATCATATTAAGTCGGTAGTATTCCTGAATTTTTATTCACGTCCATTTGCTTTGGGAGTATATATATTGATGTCACATAAAAAAAAATAGTAATCTGGCGAGACATGCACTTATTCTAATGTATCATTGCGGTCAAAAAAATAATAAACTACAGCGTATTTTAAAATATACAATTTTTTACAGGTAATCAATGAACATAAGTCATAAAAATTGATATAGTCTAGCGGCAATAATAAGCAAGTAACATTTCAAAATAATATTTGGCACTGGCCAGCGACATTTTAGTTCCTAGTCGACAGGTTTACCTTGAATCTCACCATTCTCTTTCCATACAATAAAATAATATTATAGTAACACGTCCGGACTTGATAATGCGGTATATTGTATTTAATACTGGATGCAAACTTGTCTTCATTTTAAATTTGATTTATATAGCCTAATAATTCATTTCTTTATAAGAATAATAATCAATAACAGTGTGACAACCAAAACAGCAAAAATTTTTAGAGCTGTTATAATTCAACAAAAGCTATGTATAGAATAATTAATAAAGTGCTTTTAACCAAAGAAGTCACACGCGACGACTTGACACCTGTTATATTTGCGTATACTGCAGCGCATCGAACGTGAGGGGCTCCATAATTGTCCGAGAAGCAGCTTCCCTAACCTAACCTAACTCTCACTAACTACCTAACCTTCTAACTTACTGTACCCTATTAATATTAAGCCAACTCAAGTTATAATATATACTGTCGACTATAATGTAACGTTATTAATTATGTAAAATATTCTCTTAATTCTGTTAATATTCTTTACTGAAAAATTTAATGATTATGAATGAGTAAATGATCGAATGCCACGAAAACTTTTTCGAAACGAAAACGAAAATTTCAATTTTATCATCACTTTTATTTCATACATTTTAGCTAGTAAAAAGAAAATAGTTAAAAAAAAATACTGAACTTGTAAGCTATGCTACAGTCTTGAAAATGTCAAAATATTTCAGATTTGATTATCTCGGAAAAAGCAAAACTGACATTAGAATTTTTGCTCTAAGCCAACAAAATTTACTAACTTTTAAGACTGGTTTGAAATTGAAATTATTTTTGATTTGTAATATTTCAAATAATAGTAGTTTGACATTCTCATCCATTCCATGTAGATCCATTTATGAATTGCTTGGAGAAATCAAATATGTCATTTTGAGTATAAATGCCTTATATAATGAGATATTTTAAACAGTATTTTTAGTAGTGCAATCGAGTATTGTGCGATATTAATCAATTAAAATATAGATTTAGGAAATAGGAACAGTACTCGTATTAAGGTTAAAAATTAAAGCTGAATTACAAATTTGGCTTCCGGATACAATATTATTTTTACAAATAATTTTACGAAGACTTGTTACACACCAATCGTTCCATCCATTGGCATCATAAACTTCACGTCGGTATGCGTTAAAAGAGTCGGTTTTTTTGCAATGTATTACATTTTGAGACGTGTCGGTTGATATAATATGATAAAATCCTAAATTTTTCGAAAATATCTTCAGAAGTATCCGATAGTTAATAAAACGAACTATATTTTAACAACAAACAAACTTTTGTAGCATACGTTCGGACGCAGAATTGAGTTGTATAAATGCAAAACCGCCACTATCCATAAATTTCAATTTTTGAGATAATGATTGATTAAT
>JAGVSQ010006347.1:0-16494 GCA_022683975.1 Rhyacophila evoluta
GTCCGTACAGAAAAAACGAAATAACTGTTAGAAGAAGTGTCGCCTCCGGATCCCTAATTAGTTCTAAATGTACCTCATACATTAGAGATCCCATTATGGAAAAAGTGGAAAAAAGCCTTAATGATATGGATAGAATTTTATTTTCTGGAACCTATCTTCCGTTTTTGTATGAATTCAAAGTCTCGATTTACGCGGTTTCAATTTACGCATTTTCTCTTGGAACGTATCTACCGCGTAAATCGAGGGATGAGTGTACATGGTTTTTCGCTTACGGCCCATGAAACTTACTTTTGTCCTAGATATTCATCATAAATTTTCTTTAAAAGATCTGTGATGTGCTCCTTTCTTAATGTTGTCATCAGCATGTTGCCAAACAATGGCCATGCTGGTAAAGTCTTGATCCCATGCCGATTAAAGTGGCCATTGATGTAAGTTCCATAACACCACAGCAAAATTAAAATGACTACAATAGCCAGAAAGTAATCATTTATCTCCATCACCTGCAAATTAAATGTATTTCATGAATTTTAATGATATTATCTTTTATGATATAACTAAAAAATTGAAAAGTTAATAATGTCTATTTGTTGGTCATCAATCATCCATGTCCTTCATTTAAATACATTATAAAGATATTGATTTTTTATGAAAATATGGCATTTGAACATATTTGGGCAAATATATATATGTGTATTACATTATTTATATACAGAACACCAATTAATTTCCCACTCAAAATGGGAAAAAGGTAGGAGATAAGTATGTCTACAATAAATTAGCAGTATATTAACAATGGCCAATAGTGATGATTCAAAATTAAATAATGTTATGCATGCAGGACTGGATATTAAATCGCCAAAGCAATTGGCTGACAACCAATTCTTGTTAAAAATAAAGATATGTATGTCTTCACACGATGAATATCCATAGACTCCATTTGTGAAAACTCAAATGTTCATTTGCATTAGACATGGTTAAAAAATATATTTACCACTATTTATTACAAGAATTTCTTTTAACAACATTATTATTTAAATATATAATTCTAACCCTAAAATTTTATTTTCACTTATTAACATTTGGTCTACTACTAACTCAAATAATAAATTGACAATACATGTCAATAAAACACTCTTTTGCACCAACACTGGATCTCAACAAAACAAATGCACTAAATAATAAACAAATAGTAAAATTGGTTGACAGAAAAATGATCTTTTTAACTCAACAACAATCAATTCATGTATGATAGATATGACCTTCAAATCTACTTGATTTTTTGGCCTCCAATGGCATTGACTGGATCATTATAAAACGTATAATTGATACAGAATCATGCAGTATTAATTGAATTTTAACAAAGCTGGAGAGTGGGATGTGTATTTTATTTATTATTATAGAAGTTAGATTATAAATGTGTTTCTTCAAATATTTTTATAAAAATTTTTTTGTATGATTTTGTGCATTGGTGTTTTTATGAAAAGTAGTTCTATTTGATAGATTTTTGCTTGTTTTTTTTTTAAATTTAGCTGAATATTTTTAAAACTGTTAATTTACCATAATCGATAAAACATATTTTTTTGCATGTCATATGGTAGCCTGCTGTAAAATTTTGGGAAAAACGTGTGCTTTGAAAGATAAAAGGCTACGAAGCATTGCTATCTAGCAACGAGTCCACTATTATTCCAAATTGATGTAATTATAAGGTTTTACTCTAGTGGCTACTTCCCACAATAATAAAAAGTCTACAAGTTCCCGACGGACATATAATCTTGTGAAAAGGTTGGAGCAGTTTGCTCCAAGCGTATGAATCATGGGCGGCACAAGTAATAATTTATGGAAGGAAATTAAAAAAAAAAAAAATAGTATGAGAGGTAAAAAAAAATCTCAATATACCCAATACCTGATCCCACTCCAAGAAATATAAGTGGATGGTTGGATGAATCCTTTTTTGTCATCTGAGAATCTTTCTCGATTAAAGTTTTCAAATCAAAAGTACTCAAACATAATCAATGTTATTTAATAAATGATATATTATATGGGTAATTTTCAGCTTGTGATTTTTACATTGCTATAACGAATTTGATAAAAAAAATAAAAAACAATCATATTTCAATTAATGTATTCTTTATTTGACAGAATTTTGCATAGAACTACATATCATATTCCACTGTTTTTAATTTTGAGTTCTTTGCTTTAATCCAACCCAGAAACCATTTTCTGCATACATCATGAAGCTGTTCCTAGCAATTTTCATTGGAATTGATGTTCTCGAGATGACAGTAAAATCAAATTTTGCCAAGATGTGGAATATTACAGCTTTTGTTTCCATGAGAGCAAAACGAGAGCCTGGAGAGATCATAAAAGAAAAAAAGTTCACAAACAAATAAAATATCACTATTATTGTAATACCATACAGAATTATATCTAATCTCTCGAATTGTGATGTACTTTTGATTTGGAATATACTACATATTTTGTATAATATTTACATATATTATATTTCAAAAAGTATCACTCACCTATGCAGTTTCTTGGTCCCACTCCAAAAGGAATATAAGTGGATGGTTGAATGAATCCTTTGTTTTCATCTGAGAATCTTTCTGGATCAAATCTTTCAGGGTTGGGAAAGTATTTTGGATCATGGTGAATGCTGTAGATGGGGAACCACACTCCTTCTCCCACAGTAATCTCCAAATATATTACAAATTAAAGTTTTCAATATCCAGAAAATATTTGTTGAATACTAAACAATAACAATAATAAACACTTGTCAATAAGTGAAGAAGAAAAAGAAGAAGAAACATAAGTATCATCAATCTAGATTTCAGTAACAGGTAACGGATAAAGTTGCGTGATTTTTGTTTTTTTAACATTGAGCGAGAAAAATCTTTTGAACTCTTGAATTTAAAGTAATTTTGGAGCTAGATTGAAACTTACATGTTGTTTCTTCTTCGTTTTGAGCTCAAATAATTGAGCAATTAACCATAGCAAATACTTCTAGAAAATTATTTTGTTACACTATATTGATGACCAAATATTTACTCTTAAAATGGTGTCATATTTTTAAGAGAATACCTGATATCCTTTTTGTTCAGGATGATCATCGCATGGCGGTGGCAAAGTGTATGGTTTAATACATTGTCTATCTACAGCAGATAATGGTGGCCACATTCTTAACGTTTCTGAAAAGATTCACAAACTTAATTTATTTATAAAATAACTTAATTTATGATTTTTTAGCATACATTTAAGTCAAATAATTTTTTTGATTTTTTTTATACCATGTTTGCTACTAAAGTGACACATATGCGGATCTCCGCAATGTGAATGCTTGACTATTTTTCACGAGAATTGTTTGTCAGAAAATTGCACAACCCAATGGTCATCCAGTTCTGCATTTTTCGATTTTTAAAATCCGACAGATGGGGAATCGAACCCGTATTCCCCAGATTGCTCGGCGAGCACACTACCCACAAATTTGATAAAAATAATCTATGAAAATATGTGTTACTAGTCATTACTCATTCCCATTTTACAAAATTACTATGGTAAAATCATTTAACTAAGTAATAAATCTGTAAAACAAAGCTAAAAGATAGTTTTAATGTTTGATATTGCTTTAAATTAAAGGACATAGATTTATGATTTTATTTAAATATAGCATGATTTACCTGATACTACCATATCCATGTATTTCATATTCTGGAAATCGTTATAATTCAGTTTGCCATTATTATTTTCTGCAACTTCATCAATCTCTTTTTGAAGCTTCTCTTGGATGTCTGTGTGGATTGCCAACTCATGAGCCAAAAAGCACAAAAGTGTCGCTGTCGTATCAAAACCACGGCTTGGGCAGTTATTTCATCATCTGACCATTCTAAAATTCATAATGAAAATGAATTTGAAAGTAAATTATAATAGTATGTTTTTGATAATTGATTAATAACAGCTCATTCATTTCTTTTATTTATAAATATGAGTGATTTACCATTTTACTGAATTTAGATTTGTTTCACTTAGTTTATTCATAGATAAATAATATCAAAATCAAATAGTTTACCTCTGTTGACCGTTTGTTTTCCAAGAACTGACTCTTCGACAGTCGCATATCCAGCTTCTTTCATTTCGATTCCTGGTTTATCATCATGCTTTAGAGAACCTTTCTTGGCTTCCATGAGAATTTGGATCATGTCAGGTCGGTACACTTTTCCTTCTTCTCTTAATTTCAGCCACGAGGTTTAGGAAGAAATCTGTCATTTTGTCATCAAAGATTCTCCACCTCATAATCTGCACAAATGAAATTAACTGGAGTAAACAAATATCTAATCAATAACATTATATGAAGCAATGAGTGCACACTTCCAATGTATTATCTAATTGCGATTCGGACCCTTTCCTCTTATAAATGGCTAGGGCACAATGTTTAATACCCATCCATTATGACTGTTGATATTAATATATAGGGAATGGTCAAATAAATGGATTTATTCACCTTACACAGTCTAGCTGAGATAGTAAATATGAAGAATTTCAATGCTCTGAAACCTGTGAAATTAGTAGCTTCCTTTCCCATTTTGTAGAACTCATTATCTCTCTCGAAATGTGAGTCAACTTTGATTCCAAAAGCTGCAGTTGCGATTATATCATTTGTGTACCTTGTGAAGGCATCTTTCATTTCAATCTCCATGATGCCTTGTTCTGATAAAAATTATTCAATGGTTTATCTATAAATCTTGGAAAACTGATCCATGCCAACACAGAAATACTGTTTACAAATCTGAATGAAATAGGGAGTCTACCAGGGAGATAAAGAGAAAGACTGAAGAGAAATGATTTATAATTAACTGTGAGGAGTTTCTAAATGTTTATGAAAGAAATTATTTAAATTAGTTTAATAATATGTCAGCAATACATGTTTTTGAAAATTGAGTTTTTAATAAAATCCAAGCAACACCTTGTCATTACTTTTTTCCATTTCTTTTATGTAAAACTGTGTCATATTTTCTGCACAATCAGTGACAAGTTCAAACATATTCCTCATTTTAGCACTTGTAAACGCTGGACTCAAAGTTGCTCTCATTTCCCGCCATCTTTGTCCTGGAAAGAATTTACTCTGTGAACTTTTTGCAATTACTTATTTACTCACTAATTACCTTATCATATCCGCTTACTTTATTTTTAGCAATCTTATGATTTGTAAAAAAATGATAAAAGAAAAATTAAACAATAAATGCTTTGGTGTATCTTTTAACATTAAATTGTATTTTTTCTTTGAAAATTAAATTATGAATACATTTGAAATAAAAAACAACTCCACTGTATAATGAATATAATAATGTGCTCTTACCTTTCATAGAAAATAAGTTACTTCCAAATAGTGGATCTACTTCATCATCAATTACTGTAAAATGGTCGGTAAAATGATCAAAGTCCTTCACAGAAATTTGCTTGATTAAATTTATGTCTTTGATTACGATCGAGCGCCTGATGTATTGATAGTAACCAATATACCTATAAGAAGATGTGAAATTTTATTTAAATATGTGGTATAAATATCATTTTATAGAGAAGACATTTTGCAAACTTTTATCTTTCTCTTTCTGGCCAAAATTAGCTTAAATAGATCAGTAGCAGATATTTGAAGCAACACTTTACATGCTGATAATATATTTATATGATCCAATATATAATGAAAGCTGTTAAGGAACTCACTTTTACCCTGGGAATCTATTACATATTTCCTCTATAAGATCTTTGAAATGCTCTTTCCGGAAGGTTACTTTCAACATGTTGCCAAATAACGGCCATGAGGGCAAAGCCTTGAGCAAAATGACCATTGATGTAAGTTCCATACCACCATATCAGAATAAAAATGGCTACAATACACAGTAAGTAAATGTTTATCTCCTTCACCTGTAAATTTAATTGATTTCATGAAATGATTTTGTGCCACTGTATGCCTATTATGATTATAATCTCAAATTTTTTTAATTTGGAAATTTCCAGTTCCATCGATCACCCATCTCCTGCATCTAGATGTGCAACTCAAGATATATTAATTTATCATTTGAACAATATCTAGGGCGAATAGTTCACAAAGCATACTGAACCACAGTGGGTGCCAAATCTGATTTAATAGCACACATATATAAGATACCTAAACTAACTTAACAGTCCGCTAATCAGTATTGTAAAATAACAAATAATGTATTGTGTAATACATATATTACTGATATTTTCAATCATGGGTACTAACTTTGACACCAAACGCCACTCACAAATGATATATTTTATGATAATTTAAGAAATTCTTACATACTTCTTATTCTTATGCACTAATAATTATATTTACTAACCAGGAAAGTGTCACTAACGAGATGTCTCACCAAAGTTTGTTTCTGGTATAGGAAAGAATAAATCACCCTTTATACCGTACATTAGAGTATTTCATATAATATATTATACAGATAATATTGGAGAGTTAAGAAAACTTTTGAATATGGTTAATAACATTTTTTTTTATGTTAAAGTTTTATTATTTTTTACTACAAAAATGTGGTCTAATCACTCTAGTAAAAAGATTTCATTTCATTAAATATTACTAGCAGCTGCTTGAGAATTTTTAAAAATTCAGGTATACGACTGGACGCCCCATAAGTTTAGCAATCGGCTGATAACTAATTCTTATGAAAATAATAACTCTAAAGATAAGTCCTACTATGCAATAAGACTGTGAATGTCCACAAGGCTCTATATCCAGAACATACATATTCGTATTGTGGAAATTCGTATGTTAACATTCACAGTAGACATGGTTAAAAAAATATTCACCACTGTTTTTCACTAAATATTTATTCTATAACACAATTGAATTAAGCATGAAAATTTGTAATTTCTGTGATGTAACTTAATAAAAACAGATCACTTAGAATTTAACCAAATTGATATAATATAATTCTAAGCCTCCAATTATTTTCTAAGTTACATTATTAAAAAACCATTTCTGATATTAGTAAATTAATAAATTTAATAATAAATTACCTGGTTATAATATCAACCAATAAAACCCTCACTTGCATGAATACTGAATTCCAAAAAGTAAATTCACTGAACACTTCAATAAAGTTTGTGTAGACATAAATCATCTCTCTAGCCTATGTGGTCACACATAATAGATTTAACCTTCAAATCTACTTATTTTTTTGGCCTCCTGCCTCCCACTCAATTACTGTGGGTGGATTATTATGAAGCATGATATGCTTAGCAAATTTATCTAATGTATAATAAGTATAATGAAGAATCTTGCAGTACCAATTAAATTACAATGAAATTTTGGATTGGAATGGATATGTTATTAAAATTGTAGTTAACATAATTTTTTTGTGTGTTTATTTGCATTTTTTATAAAAAAGTAGTGGTATTTAGTAAAGCTTTGTTAGGTTATGAAGCAAAAACAACTTATTATCAGTTGACCCTTCAGCTGCTATCATGTATTTAATAAAAAAACATCACGATTAAAATACTTCTTTTCTTATTTATTGTACATGTTATTTAGCATTTTTTACTATTATCATGAATATAACAATATAATATAATGAACATAATATGAATGTATCCACATTTTTTCTGCTTATCGCTGTTCTTAGATGATGCATTACTTTCCACAGTTTTTATTTTGACTCCTTTGCTTTAGTCCAACCCAGAAACCATTTTCAGCATACATAACGAAGGTATTTTTAGCAAGTTTCATCGGAATTGATGTCCTCGAGATGACAGTGAAATCAAATTTTGCTAAGATGTGGAAGATCACAGCTTTTGTTTCCATTAGAGCAAAACGAGAACCTGGAAGATTATTAACAAATAAAATTTCTCTTTGTACCGCCATAGCAAATTCAAGTAGAGTAAAATTAGTTATGTATATTTTCTTCTTATTCATATTTGACAATTAGCTAAGGAAAGTATTATAATATGAAGGTTATCTATAAATATTACTGTTTCTTAAGAAAAATAATTCTTATACAATTGTTTATTTGACCACGAGATTTGAATCCGCGACAACCAGTATTAAGCAATTCACAACAATTTACATCTAATCTCTCGAATTGTGATGTATTTTTAAATTGACAAAACTATATTTTTAATGTGATATTTTATTGTGTTGACATAGATATCAAAAGGTATCTCTCACCTATGCAATTTCTTGGTCCCACTCCAAAAGGAATGTATGTGGATGGTTGAATGAATCCTTTGTTTTCATCTGAGAATCTTTCCGGATCAAATCTTTCCGGGTTGGGAAAGTATTTTGGATCATGGTGAATGCTGTAGATGGGAAACCACACTCCTTCTCCCACAGTAATCTCAAAATATATTACCAATTAAAGTTTTCAATATTCAGAAAATATTGTTGAATACTAAACAATTAATAACACTTGTCAATTAGTGGAGGAGAAAAAGAAGAAGAAACATAAATATCATCAATCTAGATTTCAGTAACAGGTAATGGATAGAATTACTTGCATTTTGCTTTTTTACATTGAGTTAAAGCGAGAAAAATCTTTTGAACTCTTGAATTTAAAGTAATTTTAGAGCTAGATTGAAACTAACATGTTCTTTCTTCTTGGTTTTGAGCTCAAATAATTGAGCAAATACTTCTAGAAAAGTATGTTGTTACACTTTATTGATGACCAAATATTTAGTCTTAAAATGCTGTTTCACATTTTTGAGAGAATACCTGATATCCTTTTCGGCCGGGATGGTCGCATGGCGGTGGCAAAGTATATGGTTTAATACACTTTCTATCCACAGCAGATAGTGGTGGCCACATTCGTAACGTTTCTGAAAAGAATTACAAATTTTAAATGGATAAATTAAAATTTAAAATGAAAAATAGTTGTCAAATCTTAAACCTATATTGGTTCTATAATGTACAAATACAATAAATATCTTGCATAATACAATTTATATGAAGGGGGATAGTTCCAAACTGAAAGGAGAATACTTTGAAAAAGTTTTTTTGTATGAATATAGCATCTTTTCTAATGATTATTTTTGTTTGCAATATTTTCAAAAATGATTTTGTCTACTGGTTTACATGCCATATAGTTCTTATATATATACAAACAATATTTATTTTAAATCTTCATCTTTGAATTTTGGCACAGTGGAATAAGTACTGTTTGGAACTACATCCCTCATATAATATGTTGCATATTAAAGTATATTTAATAGACTGATTCAAATGTTTGAAATTTTATGTATGTTTATAAATTAACATTAGAAATATCTGCTACCATTCATTAAATCTCATTGCTATTTTTATTATGAAAATTTGTAAATCAAAGCTAAAAGAAAAATATTCTTTCATGGAATAATGTATTTTGAATGAAAGAACACTGATTTGCTAGATCAGTTTATTAAATTATTTGATTAGAGATTGATAATACGTCGCCAATATTGCAGGAACATGTATTGTGATTTTTTGGTTTTGGCTTAAGTCTTGTAAAGTGTATTTTTAATA
Source organism: Rhyacophila evoluta (assembly GCA_022683975.1). Classification (NCBI taxonomy): domain Eukaryota; kingdom Metazoa; phylum Arthropoda; class Insecta; order Trichoptera; family Rhyacophilidae; genus Rhyacophila; species Rhyacophila evoluta. Next base: position 9,521 of record JAGVSQ010006347.1, read on the forward strand.
AGTTTAGTCTTATTTTTTGCTATATCATTGGCACCTTTTCCATTAGTACATATATTTTTAAGACGTGTACAAATTATGTGTTAATGTAAAAATGTGATAATGATACAAGAGATTGCAAAAGATAAAACTATACTTACAAAGTGGCTTAAACCAAAAAATCAAGATAACCATAAAAAATCAATACATGTTCCTGCAATATTGGCGATGATATTATGTATCATAGATAATAAGTGATTAATCTTCACCCGATACAACCATATCCATGTATTTCATATTCTGCAAATCGTTATAATTTAGTTTGCCGTTATTTTTCTCCGTAACTTCATCAATCTCTTCTTGAAGCTTCTCTTGGATGTCTGTATGGATTGCTAACTCATGAGCCACAAAGCACATAAGTGTCGCCGATGTATCGAATCCAGCTAGGAAGAAAACCACGGCTTGGGCAGTTATTTCATCATCTGACCATTCTAAAATTGACATTGGAAATGCATTTGAAAGATAATTATTAATATGTTTTCAACAGTAAATTTACAATAAATTTTGTAATCAGTTAATTTATTTTATTTATCTTTAAATGTTTGCATATTATCATCAGTAATGAGGTAGTCTTTGCTTCTTGCCACTCTTGAAGGAAATCCTCTGTCATGTTCAACTTTATCCAACAAATAAAATAGTAATATTATTACAAACTTAACTAATATATTTCAAGAGATTGAGAAAAAAATAAATTTCAAACTTTAGTAAACCTCTTTTGACCGTTTGTTTTCCAAGAACTGACTCTTCGACAGTAGCAAATCCGGCATCTTTCATTTCAATTCCTGGTTTATCATCATGCTTTAGAGAACCTTTCTTGGCTTCCATGAGAAGCTGGATCATGTCAGGCCGGTACACTTTTCCTTCTTCTCTTAATTTCATATTGTCGGCTACGAGGTTTCTGAAGAAATCTGTCATTTTATCGTCAAAGAATCTCCACCCCATAATCTATAGAAAAGAAATAAACAAAGTAAACCAAAATCTAATCGATGAGTACACACTAACAAAATGTTTCAATATATATTTCAGACAATTTTGTCTTTTGTTTTTGTTCCATGTTTTGTTTTTTTAATATGTGAAAAGCAACAATAAATAAAGTAAATAATAAACAACAATTATACAGGTACGTAGTAATATTATCTAATTGGAGCCTCTTCTCTGGCGCAGGGCACAATGTATAATAACTATTATGTCGGTTGGTAATAATTAATAAGTAATGGTCAAATAAATGGATTTATTCACCTTACATAATCTAGTTGATAGAGTAACTATGAAGAACTTTAACATTCTGAAACCTGTGAAATTGGTGGCTTCTTTTCCCATTTTGTAGAATTCATTGTCTCTCTCAAAATGTGAGTCAACTTTGATTCCGAAAGCTGCAGTTGCGATCACGTCATTTGAGTATCTCGTGAAGGCATCTTTCATTTCAATCTCCATGATGCCTTGTTCTAATTAAAATTATTCAATGGTTAAAATATTAATTTTGGATAACTGAAATATACAGAAACATCGTCAAATAACTATCTAATTCTCTGAATCATTCATATTATGTTTTTGATACTAAAATATTTAATAAAATTCAAGCAACTTCTTGTCATTACCCTTTTCCATTTCTTTTATATAAAAGTATGCCATATTTTCTGCACAATCTGCTACCAGTTCAAACATATTTCTCATTTTGGCGCTGGTAAATGCTGGACTCAAAGTTGCTCTCATTTCCCGCCATTTTTGACCTGAAAACATTTACTTTGCAGTAATTATAAAGTTTGTATGGCATTTTACTAATACGAAAAAAAAAATATCTGATGGATAATACTTTTTTGAACAAATTATTAAAATTACTGTGATTAAGGATGAATCCTTATGAAACTTCTAAAAAAATGCTACTTTCTTAAATATATATCTTAACCACACTGCTTTGGTAATACCATCTTTATGGTGTATAATATTATTAAAAAAAATAAGGAATCATAAAATATTAATAATAGTATACATGCTTATATTGTAAAAATTCTTTTTTTTGTTTGCAAAAGATATAAAATTCTTTAGTTTATCAATTTGAAGAAAAAACAACTCCACTGTATGATAAAATGTAATAGTGTGATTTTTTTACCTTTCATGGAAAATAAGTTATTTCCAAATAATGGATCTACTTCTTCATCAATGGCTGCGAAATGATCAGTGAAGTGATCAAAGTCTTTCACGGAAATTTGCTTGATCAAATCTATATCATTTATTACAATCAAGCGCTTGATGTATTGATAGAAACCAACATACCTGTAAGAAAGTAAAGAATATGTGAAATTTTCCTTATGTCTCTGGAAGTAAATTGAAAGTAGACAGTTGAAACAACACTTAGCATGATTAAAATGTCTCATCATTTAGTAAAAATATTATGAAGCTCACTTTTGTCCTGGAAATTCATTATAAATTTTCTGTAAAAGATCTTTTAAATGCTCTTTCCGAAATGTTGTCTTCAACATGTTGCCGAAGAATGGCCATGCTGGTAAAGCCTTGATCCCGTATCGACTAAAATGCCCATTTACGTAATTTCCATAACACCACAGTAAAATAAAAATGGCTACGATAGCCAGCAGATAAATGATTTTCTCCATCACCTGTAAATTATCACATAATTTTATAATTCATATAATTTTCCTGTCACTCTGCAACAGAAACATGTAAGAATTTAGTAAATCTAGACCTAGCAGTGAATTAACCATGGCTGATCATTCAAAATTTAATAATATTTATTGAATAATTATTATAAATAAAAAATATTTATATAATTTAAATAAATAAATAAATATTTGATCACATATTTGATCTCACGGCTTCATGAGAATTAAAAAAAAATCGAAAACATACGATTGGATATTATATGGGTTGAACAATTGGCTAATTCAACTAAAAATTAATAATCAATTATCGTGACAGAAAAAGATAAGCATTGTTACTGAGAAGATCCATAAGCACGATTTCCAGAATGGAAATTTTAGAAATGAAAAATTGTTAAATCTGACTCTTACTTACTTAGATCGCCTAACTTTGGGGTTTGTAATAATTATATTATTTTGTATAATTCTGAATATTCTATCTTACCATTGATAAATTTATTAATAGTTTAAAAACTAATCAAAAATTATCATCTATTTATTAGTTATTATCTAGGGAAACTTATTTCTTAAATAAATGATGATTTTTTCTTTGACAGAAGAATTAATAAGGTATTTAATTTTACAGAAAAAGTTCCATGGCTTAATCCATAAAGAGAGTAAACATTAATTATATTTGTAATGCTATATTTGCTTACCTGTGTTTTTTAAGTTGGTGATAAATTTATTTTTCTTTTTCGCACAGAAGCACTCTTATCACAATAACTATATATGAAGGAATAATGTACTCAATTTACTCAATTATATGATAGTTAAATATTTCACTAGTTATAATAATTATCCAACGATAACATTGATAACTGTAGTGTATGATAATATTTTTTGCTGATACATAAGGATGTGCATTGGCATGCTTTTTTTTAACAAAATGATTTTATTATTTTAATGAAAATTAAAACATAAAGACATTTCAATCACAGAAAATTTTTAAATTTATTTATTAAATTATTTAATTTTTTAAATTAATAAATACTTTTTTTTTCAATTTCAAAAAATGAAAGTTTTGTCAACAACATAATATCAACAATAACCCAAATGAAATAAAAATTATTCATTATTACAATATGCCAACATACTTTTGATGAAAACAAAAGTATATTGTCAATTATTCAATGTAGATATATGTCAATACTCTTTTCTATAATGGCTGTTCTTTACATGTTCAGTCATATACATTTTGATTAAATTTTAGGAAAAAAAATCCCTAACAATCCCTCTCTAATATTTCATTTAGATTTTTTCTTTATGATGTAAAAATAAATACCAGCAACAATGATTTTAAATTAAAAAAATTGTCCACAATAGTCTCAATCCTGTCATTATTAATTTTAGAATTTAAAATCAATTTTCATCAAGCAGCATCAGTCAAAAATATTAATTATCTCTCATTATTGTTTTAAATCAGGCCATGCGTTATCTAATATTACACATTGATGGCTTAAGCAGCAAACCAGCCAACTCCATTTGTGTCAAATGTTCAGGGACAATAAAAACTTCAAATAAAAAAGATGAATGTGTATATTACTGCGTGGAGTTGGCTGACATATGCGGGTTATGTAATGTAAATGAAGTTTTTGTTTGAATGAAAAAGTAAGGCTGAATAAAATGGGATTGAAATCTGTTTTTTGCCCATGGGTGGAGTTGGCTGTTTAGCAGATTAAACCATTGATATAATCTTTAATATTGAGCAAAGATTGAAGGTTAAGAAAATTGTTAGGAACCTATTCTTGTAAAAATATCTCAATGTACTTCCCACACACTTAATGCCTATATCCTGTATAATAGTCTCAATATAGTAATATAGGTAAGTTTTTTTTAATTCGTAAGGAATGCAAAATATGGTATCAAAAATAATAATTTGAAAAAATGATCACCATATTTTACACAAAATAATTATCTAAGTACTGAGAATTCTAAATATTTCATATCTCTTTACATACATAGCCAATACATACAGCCTATGGAGACAGAAAAATATGGCTGGTTTATGATACTCAATATTATTTTAATGGTTATTATTAAAAACGTATAATTAAATTTATCTCAATTATCATTATTTGTTGTTAAATTTTGAAAATGTATTTTGCAAAAATACACGATAATAATATTAGGTAATAATATTTTATATTGTGTCAAGTCGCTGTGATATGATATGTTATCGTTGTACTATAAATGTATGACATTTATGATTTTATCATATAGAGTTTATCTACTTCAGTACAACAGCAAGCAGCAACATTTATAATATAATGATAACCAGGGCCGGCTCGCCTTGAAGGGCAATTGTGGCACTGCCCCACATAGATTCCTCCTAATAATAAAAAATAATTAGCTGAAATATTTTTGAAATGTGTTTTTATTATTGGTATAATTGTAATTATTCTAAGTTTTAGTTTTTTAAGTTATATATTTAATAGCTAAATAGTTGATATTTTAATGTATTGGTCATTTATTAGAATTATCAGTACTGAGATAATTGTTTTTTGTAAAAAAATGGTCATTATATCATCATTATAATATTATCAAAATGAATCGAATTAGACATTGACTAATAAAACTACTTTTAAGTTAATCGGAATGGTCCAATTTTTTTTAGTTTCCACATATTATAATTTGAATATTTTTATAAATTGAATACAAATATTAATCACGGTAACTAGAAGATGTTCATATTTTGATGTGCTGTAATTTAAAAAAAAAGTGTTGACTAATTTCATTAAAAAAAAAAATCGATGATGATTTGATTCAAAATGGGATATTATCATTTTCATTTATTTGAAACAGTAAAAGCTGATTTCCCTCAACAATAAAGTGGTGTATTACTACATAGTATAATATACATACAAATAAGAACAATTTAATGAAAAAAACAATCAAAATGTTGTTACATGGGTTTTTATAAAAGTGCCAGCAATTTTAATAAATGGGATACTAGACAAGATTAAATTTGGTATATGGTGGCATATTGTACATATTAGTAATTGCAAAAATTGCACAAACATATATGATGACCATTTCAAATTGTTTCAAAATATCAAAACTAAACTACAATAAAACTTTGACTACAGAATGAAGAAAATTGTTATTGAAAACAGTTTACTGGGATGTCAGAATTCGACTGGCTCGAAGAAGCAGATTTGATTGAGACTTTCTTAATACACCTGCAACATTGCGTCTAGCTAGGTTCATTGTTACTTTGTTACTCTAGTAGTACTGAATAGTATTGAATATATGGTATTTGAAATAATGCACAGCTACATTTAAAAAGAATAATATTATTTTATTTCCATAGAAAACAATAAACAAAATACAGAAGACACTAGTTTAATCATAATTTATATAATTATGATATAATAATAATATAAAAATAAACTGTCACTAGAGATAGTTTATTGCAATGTAAAACAAAGTAATGAGCTGTATAAGATCATATTAATTATAATATATATGCTCATTTATCAAAAAATAAAATTAAAGAGTTTTATCTTTATTCATATTTCTTGATTTCAATCCAACCCAGAAACCCTTCTCTGCATACATATTGAAAGAGTTGTTAGAAAGTTTCATTGGTATTGGCGTCTTTGAGATGACGGTGAAATTGAACTTGGCTAATAGATGGAAGATCACAGCTTTTGTCTCCATCAGTGCAAAACGGGAACCTAGTGGGAGAAATAAAAAGGAATGAAACATTTATATTATAATGAAATTTCTATTATGTTAAACTAGGTCTGGCCAATCCAAATTTCCCCACGTACTACATTGATTTTCTAAAATTTTCTAAGCACTGGATTTGTAAGAATAATTGCAAATTTTGTTCTACTAATTCCATCCACAACATAAAATAGATTATGAGCACGGCCCCGCACAAAAGAACGCCACTGGCCACAGTTCAAGTTCAGAATGTTTCTGACGGCTTATATCTTCATTCTTTTGAGTAGTGTTGGAATGTTCAAACCAATCTTCCAAGACATTTACATGTCATATTATTTTGACATACCGTATTATTAATCAATATTCACTTATCACTTACCAATACAATTTCTAGGTCCTATTCCAAAAGGAATAAAAGTTGATGGCTGAATAGAACCTTTGTTTTCATCTGAAAATCTTTCTGGATCAAACTTTTCAGGAGCGGGGTAGTATTTTGGATCATGGTGGATACTGTAAACTGGGAACCATATTCCTTCTCCCAAGCTAACCTAAAATATTTGTATAATTAATATTTTCGACTGATGGTGCTTGTTGGAAATTGATTTTAAATTCTAA
>JAGVSQ010006348.1:4612-16493 GCA_022683975.1 Rhyacophila evoluta
CATATACATATATTTATATATTTTTTAATATAATACGATTTGGAATACGTAAAAATAATGAAGTTTGTTTTCAATATATTTTTATTATTGACGAAAACAAAAAAAAATATAACCTGCTGTGCTTATTCAATTCTTCCCTCCATATGAGATACTTGATATTTGTAAGTGCCAAAACATTATTAAAAAAAATTCTTTACAATATACTTTTAAATTATTAACGAATTGCGAATTCTTAACTTACAGTTATCACCTGTAACGAAGAATTCTGGGATAATCAGATATAGATTCCGGTGTCCGTGTAAATTAGAGCACTTATACTCTCTATATTTATTGATTGATTCATCTGTTTATTGTTGAACGATCACATCCCTGAAGAAATATTTTTATTTATTATATTACTTGACTGGCTCCTGCGCCTTCGTGAACGCGAGGCTTTTATGCGAGCTCCTGCTGTGCCTGTGTAATAATAAGTTGACGCTTGTTATACAAAATACTACCTAGAATTGATAAAAGAATTGATCATAATATGTAACTGAGATATTGGTGTAAAGTTTTTTATGGTTCAAAAAATCTAGCCTATTTCTTCGTAATTATTTGAGGAAGTGATTACTTTCAGCCAAAGTTTGTACTTCTAAACATGTTATTTAGTCCTTATACAAAATTTAATAAAATTCTATCTAAGCAATTTTTGTAAATACATAAAAGATATTACTGATATTTATATGATAAGTAATTGTTTAATAATATATAAATTGGTCCACATCCTATTCAATGTGGTACCCGGATAAACTCTTTAACACCGCAGTCCGGCACATGTTACTATTAAGTTTATTTTACAAGAGTTAACATAGGCTCACTCATAATATACACGCAAAGTTAGTGCCGCAGGAGAATAAAATCTTTAATTACACAAAAAAAACTCCTACAGTTTACAGTTTTAAGCAAATTTTAATTATAAACATTGCGGATGACAAAAGTGTGATCGTTTTAACAGTAAACGCGACTTGAATTGAATAAATAAACGACTTGATCAATAAATAGATATCTAGAATGAAAAAGTGGTAAGAAAACTTTTAGGATATCCACCTAGTTATTATCCTTCACAACTTTATAATCCATAAATAATCTAAACAGTATCCAAAATTAATACAGTCGGAACAACTTATTTCGTCTTTTTATTCTTATGGAATCTTACAGAAAAAGTAAATTGTCTTTTGCAATTAAATTGACTGCTATAAATAAAATGTTTTTAAATGTTTATTTATATACACAATTAAAATAATTACTGATTATGGTTACGAGTTAAGTCCAGTATATTTTTTTGATATTGTAGTACGTTTAATTTAAAAACATTAAACTTTTGAATGGTCAAACTATTGGAGATTGATTATCTTGCCTTCCATGATAATTTTTATAAATTATATTATCGATGGTTAATTCAAATTCAAAAACATTAACAAACAAGTAAGATTGGATAGTGACAATAAACTAAATTAATGCAGTTTACCGTAAATTATGACAAATTATAAATCTTCATTTTAGAAAACAAATGCTTACTCGACTGATTAAAAATATTTCGTATAAAATTAATCATCTATGAGGGATGTATTGGTGAAAATTTTTCATTTTTATTGTATGCATTTATCTAAAATACTCCGATACTATATAATTTATGTGATTAGCTACTAGATAAATTATTATCGTTCAAATATATATTATTGACATATAAAATATTTCTTTATGTTTATATTATACTTTTATTTTAGTAAGAACGTCCAGGAACTAAATAGTGCTAATTAGCGTTATTGCTATTGGGTAGGCTTAATTTAATTTTAATAATATAATAATTTAATACTTCTTCGATTTACTATCTTAATCATACAATAGTTCCCATCAAATATCTATCTGTTTATGTGCTATATATAATAAAAGTACCTATTTATTTCAATTTTCAAATCTGTCATAGCCTCGAAATAATGAAATCTTCATTCATAGACACGTCAAATTAAACATTGTGCAAGCTTTAAACTATTTACTATTTCTACGTAGGTTTTGGCAAGTTTTAATAATTATAAAAATAATATGATAATTCAAATTAGTATTTTTTTATATAACCGAATTGTATTTACAAGTTTTTGATAATGTGAATAATGTGTATGTTTTTCAGTATACAATATACTATAGATAGAATAAATAAAAAAATTAATTGTGTATTTATTAGCATCATTTAAATTAAATCAATAAGTGGGCAGACGTAAAATTCAAAATAAAGAAATGAAACGCTTTTACGTTTATACTTCAAAATATACGCAATAAAATGGACAATAGCTATGACATTTGACAATAATAATGAAAAATATTTTTATATTTATATTACTGTGTGCCTGTAAGTAACTTTATTAATATATATGTACTTTAAAGTACCTGTTATATATTATGATAGTGTCAATTATTCGAATAAGTACCTAACTGTCAGTTGTATGTGTTTAGTTTTTGCAGTTAAAATAAATATATATATATTCAATTATTTTTGAATGTCATGATTTTATATTCTAGCAAAAATATTAAAAACAGCCTCGCTAATCAAAAAAATTGCGTTGCAAAATTTGCCTATTTCAAGTGAATAAATAGAAAATAATGAATGAAAAAAATCACCTAGAGTATCGCTAATAATTTGAGACAGTCTTTACAGTGATTTGATAAGAACATTAAATTTAGCAATGGATTATTGATTTGGTTGCTAGCTATGAGTCACATAGATATTTAATGACATGTTGTGACTCGATGATGGTGCAATAATTAGACTAACCTGGTTTGGAGGTGATGCTCTGAAAGCAAATTGAGATGACATCTTCGCTGTGTCTTCAATTTCTTCCAGACGAACAAAGTGTCACTATTTAAAATGTACAACACATCATGATTTATAAACAAATTAAATGTACCTAGGGTAAATATTTGGTCAGTGTTTCACTTAGTTTTTAATATTGTAAACAATCACTAATGTTTTTTTCGTTCGCACAGTTCATTTGTTAGCAAGCACTAATGTTTCGTTATAACACACAATATTGACAGGAGGTTTCTGTTGTTCTCGCGCGGTTGATGGGTTTTCTTCGATGGTAACGTCAGCACGGCGGGTGCGATATGTATATTGTGAAAGTAAACTTCGGTTCGTAAAATAATATTCAGAGGCGTCACGTGCGGGCCGGGTCCCGCTGAGTCGATTAATTAGCGGCACGTGGTAGCGGGTAGCTCCAGTAGCTGTCGTCAGGTGATCGTAATTGGCACCTCTGAGCCGACGCGACCGTTCCTTCACAACGATGACCCTGTGGATTTTTGCGATCGGGCGCGCGACTTCGGGTGGGGGTCGAAGCCACCGTGGTGGGGGGTGCGCGAGCGAAAAAATGGAGGGGGGGGACAAATGTGCTCGACCGCGCTCGTCGCCGCCCGGACAATCATATACCCACACTCTTCCCGCGGCCACCTCTCGCTGCCACCTTTACAATTGTCACAAGGAAAACTTAAAAAAAAAAATAGAAACAATTTTCCCCTTTCTTTCGTTACAAATGACAATTGACCAAATGAATGTTTTTTTAATAAACTTTTAAAAGTATTTTGATGTTACTGATTATTTTTTCTTAAGACGGATTGAAGTTTTTATTGAACTGACAATAATATTATTTAAGCTGTTGAAAACGCGTGAAAATTCGGGAGAAGGCGCAGCGGGTCGTGATTGCAGTTCGACCGGCGAGTATCGCGGTGACAAATTGAATAGTAGTCAACCTATCGGCAGCGTTGTCGGAACGCGTTTGTAAAACAGAAGAAGAAACAGAAAAAAGTGGTGGCCGCGGCGTGCGCGGTGCAAGGGGGTATCGCACGCCTCTCCCCGCCGCCCGAGAGGGAGCGTGGTAACCCCCGATTGATCTCAGTCTTTCCACAGTGCATATAAAAATGTTGATTGTTTTTTGTTTTTCTGTCCCCACCGCGGGGTGATTTTTCCCTACCTCCAAGGCGGGTTGGCCACGCCTTTTTGCGATTACGGCCAATCGGGGATTGGAGGCCGCCTTCGTTCCGCGCGTCCCTCGATTAGACTCTCATTCGGGTTGCGGCCGTGGAGTTGTGCGCACGTGCATTGCAAGCGACGCGACGCGACGCCTGCTTCTTCACGCCACAAATCGCATAGTAAAACATAAACGCCACTTTGCAATGAATACTTAAATAAACCTTACTAGAATGTCTTCTATTATTATGTCAATAATTCATTATTGGCAATCACGATTCATTCCAATGTAATCAACATTAACTATATAATTTTCCATACCACCAGAAAAATACCTACGTATGCACCTTTATAAATATATTTCAAAACAAAGTTATTAGCTGCTATAAGCAAAATGAGAGTTATTACTTAATAGTTAATACAAATTGAAGTATACTTTGCGTAGATCTCCATTCGAACAAACAATTAGATTATAGATACATTCATTCGCAACCTAATTTACTATAAATACATTCAGGTATACAATAAAATAGGCCAAATGCATATTTAATATTAATTGAATAATTGGTAAGTGGCTTATATATATATTACGAAGATTATAATCTGTCATCTACCAATAGCAATACTTAAAGGGACTAGGTTATTTATTTAACCATGCGAAGTACGATTATATTATACTTAACGTAAGGAGAATAAAAACTCAATAAAAAACTTGTCTCAATCTGAAAAATTGTTGAAATAGCAATATGTAATTATGTTTTTATCGATAAACGCACTGTTCAATATCTTAAAATATAGATTTAAAAAAAGTAAATTTGATTACTATAATAAATATTGATTACAAAAGTCACAGCGTAATACAGTTATTCTAAGCATAATTACACCCATAAAATATGTGTACAACATTTTATAGAGAATTAAATGTTTGTTAAGATTTATTTATCTTCTCTATTGTGACTAAATTTCCTTGGCGTTCGTTTAATAAATTTTATATTCACTGTAGTACTAGAAATAGTAACATCTGTATCCATCGTATTAAACAAGCTTATTATTTATATAATGCATCCAAAACCATACATCCTCGTATATCCCATTGAGCCTGTGACTTCCTGTATATATAAATATACACTGAGACTCAATCGATATACATTTAGGGAAGTAGGTAACTATTTGCTTCTCATGCGATAAGTAAATGTTATGCAATTGGCTAATCTCGCTATATTTTATTACATAAAACCTAATTACGAGTCTAAATGTATCAAACAATTTACACATTATCTTGTGTCATAGCTCATTATATTTACTGTATTTTTGCACAATCAATGATATAAATAGAGATTACTTCTGTAATATATAATATAATATCATACTGTTGCTAATAATCAATTACATACTAATATCTCTAGACGAAGAAGTATTAATTTTTCCTATTTTAAAAAGTTGATAAAGAGCCACATAGTAATGAAATATGGAGCTATTTTCTATTTTTTATGTTTTACACATATTAACACATAGGAGAAATTTAAGCTTCATTTGTAAATCTAATATTCATTAATTAAAAACTAATGTTTATATAGTAATATATATGTACTGTTACGCTATGTACATTTATGTTATATATACGAGTATTCTTATAAATGCTTAAAATTTAAATTTGATAATCTTAAAATTTCATCTGTAAATAATTGTCAGTAAATAGATGAATTTCTTATAAGACGGAATATATAATAAGTATATTATTGTACTTAAGAATGAGGAAATCTCTTATGACATTTTAAAGTTTAAGGATAACGATCTTAAAATCAGTCGTTAGCCATTTGTTTAACTGTCACTCAACACATTGTTTATTTTATTTTTATGCGTAAAAATACACATCACCAAATAATAAACTAGTAATCCACGGATGAAGCCCCATTTCAACGTATTTTTCAATACGCAATTTATGATACATAAAATTTAGGTGTTACATATTTCTCGAGTAAATGACGTTACAATTTTTTTCTTCATAATAGTATATATATTTATATTTTAACATTGCAGGTAACATCCAACTGAATAGTTTAAATAAACTACATATTTACACATAATATAGTTTTTCAATAAGAAAAACTATGTATTACTAACAAAAAATATTATCTAAGTGTTGTACATTACGCTATAAACAGCATCCGACGGGAAATCATACGGAAGAACGAAAATTCGCGCGACGCTTTCGGAATTTCCATCAGATAAAAAACGGAAACAGAATAGTTCACTTGGTTTTCATATTTAAATACTCGTATATGAAAAAAAAATTACATTAATATATTTTACTTAAATCCTATAGTACTATTAATTTTACATGCAGTTACATATTTCGTATACAATCGTACACTAGATGTTCAATTTTTTTAAACAATTGACAAATCGGTATCCATATAAACGTTTTATTTTAATTTGAAACATATAAGCATTTTTAATGGATCGCACATTTTAAGAGAGAATTTTATTTATATATAATATATTGTTTCTTTTAAAAATATCTAAAGTAAACCTAATCTATCTGACCCGCTAATAATCTTTATCTATGTACTATGGATATGGATATCTGTTATATGTTAATTACTATTTGAAAATATTAGTTGCTATCCGTAAAATTGTACTATTGTTTTTATTTAAATATCGAAAGTGGTATGGCCACTGTCTTATTGTTTGTTGATTTATTTTATAAGTAGATTTTCTGAAAAGTTCGTAATTGTATCGTAAAGTGCAATAAAAACATGATTTTGCGGTTATAAGATGTATATACATATATATTCGCAATACATAAACGCAACTAAACTAATTGAAAAGCCAGACAGAAATTTATATACTCGTAGATCATAAAATGTGCAAGAAGGCGTACTTAAATGTGAGATTAACGAAAATCTACACAAGCTGAAGAGACAGTCCAGTATCAAAGCCAGAAATAAAGAGGGTATGGTACTCTATGAGTTCCTACAGATTGCAGAGATAGTTGAAGAAGAGGAGATTGAAATTGTTTCCCTTATAAGGATTATACAATATAATATGATGAAATATGCAATGTTTTATTTTCATAGTAAAGCTACTCAAACAAATAATATCGTAAGTTAATAAAATAATGATTATACATTCGTAATCGTATTCTTTTTTTCATGAAATTAAGTGATGATATCAATGCATAAAAGCTTTTTTACGGAGTCAGATCCAGTGTCTAGTAGAAACTAATTGCGATACGGGAATATGATTTTAATAATATATTAGATGCTCGGCTAAGTAGCGCACTTAATGTGTGTGGAATAAAAATTTAGGAAGGTTTATTTATGCCAATAAATGTACGAATGAATAACTTACTGAAAAGTGTATGTCGATTTATCCACTAAACCGGATATTGCCATTCTATATGTTCATTTTACGTATGTAGGCAAAATGATTGCACGGAGGTACGTCCTATCCACGTACCTAATAAAAGAGATAGTGCTTGCCGATAAATGCGCCTTTAAATTACGATAGACAGAAACAAAAAACTCCTCCCCGCACTCTCTCACGCTGGAAGGAGACGGCGATAATTTTATTATTCTCGTAGTCTTTTATAAAGCGATTTATAAACGTTGAAAAGAGAGAGAAGGAGTGAGATAGATGACGTTATTTTCACGGTGCGTTTGTGGCAGATGTGGCTCATGCTAGCGTATTAAATCGTAAAGCCCACTTCACATAGACGCGTTATACGCACACGTCATGATATCGGTCCCCTCGTAACGGGAATCGATATCAGCTGATACAGAAGCATAATACCATTGGTCACACGATTATCAACTCTTAAATGATAGATATTTAGTTTAATTTAAGCAATCTCGCATACTTAATTGTATATATTTATATCATATACCTAAAAATAACAAATAAAATCTGTTAAGTTTTATACGTCTTCCAATTTTGGCGGTGTGGACAGTTGGATTTTTATTTGAAAGCTGTGATCAGTAGTAGATTGTCTTATGTAGCTGGGATATCATTAATTGTATACCTTACTAGAGTTGATACTCTTGATATGCTCAGTAGGAACTCTCTATGAACGTGTATTTTACTTACTTATACTTGACAGATAATCAACGACGGTATTGGAGTACCAACATTTAAGTAATTCGCCAAAGCAAAACCATGTCATTAATATCGTACAAAAAAAAATTAAGATATGAATGAAGCAATTGAAGTAAATACAATGCCTAACTTAAGCGTACAGTCCAACGTCGTCCGTTGGAGGTGCCCTTGTGCAAAAAGTTTTTTAAACCAAATATTCACATATTTTCTCTAATTTATAATTTTTTAAACATCTAGCTCATTTCAAAGTATTTTGTGAGTATCTGAAAATTTTATTTTAAACTTGTTTTCTTTATACAAATATCATTAAATGTAGAAAATTAGTAAATTATTTCATCATTGTATAAAAAGGCGCCCGTCATATTCAGGCGCTCTTGTGGGTTGCACAATATAGACATTAGAATGACGCGGTTCTCTGTATGTATATAATTAATTATACAGGTATACGTGCAAATATTATTCAATGCTAATGTTCGACTTCTTATTCGTCCGAAGCTATCATTGCTAAACCACACAGCTATCTCCGTATTATTGTCACTTTTTTACCTTTATCATCAAATTCAATGACACAGTTTAAATAACAGCTTAAAATCTTAAATACGAGTAATAATAAATTGTATTATATCTTAAAATCCTAATATGATTTACAAACGGTAACCTCAATCTTTGAAATTTATCTTGTTAAGTTATGACAAGGTGATTAAAATAATTTATAGTATTATTACAAAATCTCGAAATAGCTTTGGATACTGTCCATGTAATCTATGAAGTAAAAGAATGCTGGCATGACCTAGGACGACACAAAGTGATTAAAGGATGACAGAAAATTTTGTAGACAGTAAGTGGTGATCATGTACACAGAAGGTAGATGTAGTTAAAGAAGGTTGAGTAGCTTATATATATAATTTCCATAGCGCCAATTGCGTATCTATCGATGAGTATTTGAGCGAACTAGCATGAATTATGGGGGCTCAAAATATTATCGAGGTGGCGCAAAAAAAAAAATAATGTACCGTGAGAGCTAAAGAAAAACGAGAAACCATAATTTCAGGAAGGAAGTTAAAATTAAAAAACAGCGCGAGAACTAAAAAAACGAGAAACCACAAAAGGCGTAACGATTTTACTTGCTACAGGGCGCTGAACATGTATACTCTCTCCTAGTCTATACACAAAGCAATAAAAATAGTACACGCTTTATCTGAAGTATTTTAAAAGTGTTTGTTTTAGGTTGTTATTGATTGAGAGTTTTTATTATTCAGTATGTGAATTAAAATGTACTGTACAGCGATCTCGAAGTATATGTGAACAAGACAGTCATCAAATAAATTAGTAATTGTATGAATACATGTAAATCTCATTTATTCGTATGAAAATTTATATTAATTTTATACTAAATGTATTATTTTTAAGAAAATTGTTAATGTTTGTCCAAGTAGCGTGTGGTTTACGATCGAAGCCGCGCACCGCACCTCAAAAACCACTCGGTCTGTATTCGCAGTGAAAATTTTTATTCACGGGCCGTGAGGTATGAGGTAGGCATCTCGGCGTGAGGGAGCGAGACAACAACACCGTTAAGAGGATCATATTAAGAGGTAGTTAAATACTACGTCACGGTGTAGCATTTAGTTTTAGTTCAACGAGATATTGACAGAGTGCGCCAGCGGTCGGAAAATTTAACTCAAACGGCGAACTTTTTCAAAAGAGTTTTTTTTTCAGACTGTTTCACAAGTGGGCAACTTTGTTCGCGGAAATAAGAGATTATCCCTTTATTCGTCGTGTAAACTGTGAAATAATAATGTAAACTTAGTTATTTACTTTTCATAATGTTTTCATATTCTATATTAAAAACTAACGAAAATGAAATTAACATTTGTAATTTATTTTCCATCCATATTAAAGGATGGTTTTATTTAACATGTATTTCTATAGTGTGACTTTATCTTGGGAGACTGCTCTTTACGAAACCCAACCAATTACATCATCCAATATTGCTAAATCCATTAGGATTTCAATAATACATTTTTAAATTATACTTTTATACGAAGCTTTTTAACTTTTTAGCCAGTTCACAATTATAACTATAATTTGGGATAACATTTGAATTTATTCAGGCCTTTAATGTATACTTTATTATTAAATACATACTGTCGATAAAAATAAATATTACATGGCTTAATATATAAAATACATTATAGTATTATCGACATGGTGGCTGAATTGCCTAATCTGCCTATGAATCGTTCGATACTATAATGCGGTGGGCTTAGGTTCTGAAGCTGGATAATATATTTTTTTTAAATGGATGAAATTGATACTAAGGATAAATGTTTATTTTGGCATTTTTTTTTCCATCTAATTAATTATATATACGTACTCATATATTATTCCATGTTCACTCCAAATATAGAGCATACGAACCTCTGCATACCATGCAAACTTATCTCGATAAATTGGTTTTCATAATCATCCCAATAAACTAATAACATAGTTTTTCTAATTAGTTTTTCTGAATCAAAATAAATAGATATAGTACGTAGGGCCTAATTTATGAAATTTATCATTTTGTAAAATCCTTGCACCCGATTCAAGCTCTAACTTCTTATCGTCTATTATCTATACAAGTCCCAGTATGTTGTACACTAATTTTCTTTGACTGTTTTTCGTATTGGAGGAGTTTTTTGGTGTTTCGTAGATCTTCGTTAATTGGTTAATTTACATGTGAGCACCCTAGTTTGTATATTTAAGTTTTTAGTTTCTGATTCAGTTACGTTTTTTGAACGCGTGACGGCTGATACAGAAATGCATACACTGATCAACTCTACTAAGACAATACTAATAATTAAAACTGTGTACTCTTCGAAATCGTAGTATATTAATCTATATAGTTAGAAGATGTCCGCTCCGAATGGTGTTTATGGATCTTTGCAATATGAAGATATATCTTGACAAAATAACTATTTGAATTGAAAATTTCACAAGCCTATAAGTATCATTTTTCACTTTCAGGTTTTTTTAAATTCTGCAGATGTTTATAATGCTGCAGGTGCAGAATCAAATCCGCATTCCCTAGATGCGAGGCGCGCACGCTAACCTGTACGCTACCCGAGAGACATACATAGATAATCAGTGGCGTAACTACCAAGGAGCAGTTGGATCAAACTGGCGCACGAATCATGGGGGACGCAAGTTCTGATAGCAACTAACAATTTCAATGTATTGTGAGAGATATAAAAAAATAAGAAACCATAATTTTTCGAAAGAAATTTAAAAATTTTACCCACCAAGGCGCTGTATATGTAGCTACGCCACTGTAGATAGCTGTAATAGTAATCAGCAAAGACTGCATATATAATTGTAGTAGTAAATATTGAGGCTAGAGTCCTCCGTATTATGGGGTCAAATTTTCATTTGCTGATTTTTCATCTGTTTCTCACCAACTTCTTGTTGTCACGAATTTTTTCCTGAATGGTTAAGATTTGAACGCGTTACATCTAATACAAATATGCGTTCACTCAGCAAACGACTACAGGGAGGATATATCATGGAATGCAAATTAACCACTCGTGCGAAAATCGTAATTTTAGTTAAAAATCCGTGAATTCACTTACTTTATTGTGTAAAAAAGCACATCTATTAATCATCTTGTTTCACTGGTGTTTTTAGATATGTTTCTTTGCAATTATAATAAATTTAATATCTTTTAGATGTAAAATCAACACGTATATAGTAAACATATGCTCTGTGGGAGCGAACATGGTGTATAAAAATAAACATGTTTTTATGGTA
>JAGVSQ010006349.1:0-16491 GCA_022683975.1 Rhyacophila evoluta
ATTTCAACTGATTCGGGGCCCAAACAACCGATCCACTCTCTAGCCTGCTTCGAACCAATGAATTATACAGAGTTTTGAGTATTTGAGTATAATCTCCACAATGTGAAGACATGTCACGACAGACTTTTTCACGATAATTTGTTATTTGTCTATTGCTCAACCCAATTAGTATCCAGTCATGTATTTAAAGATTTTTATAAACCCGGCAGATTTGAGAGTCAAACCCGTAAGTTTTCGCTAAAAAAAAATTGATACCAAGATAAATAAGAAAATATTATTAAAACATTCTTCTTTAAGAATACACCACTATTACAGTGTACAAAGTCCGTTGTGATTGGACCCAATTATATTCTATGAATATTGAATGCAGTCGAACCGATTAACCGGCTGCTTTTCACAATTTTAATCTATTTTCGCAGGTGAATTCTATTAACCGTATGAGTTAACACGTTTATTCAATGCCCGCCGCTTTTCAGCTAGCAGCTTGTTATTGACATTAAAAAAAAGTACAAAAAATATCATCACTCATACCTAAATATAATACTACGCATATTAACTACATACTGTCAATGTTATACGAGCTATGAGACCTAAGCGATGGTCACCCTACTAAATGATAGATCAATTCATACAATATATTATGATATATGTACATATTAAAATAATATTCACTAAAAAAGTTATACCGTACGTAAAAAATTAGTTTAAAAAAAACACCACTAAATAATTCACGGATTAAATCTTATAAATATCCCTCCTTGTTAGAATAATAAAAGTGCGGAAATACGCAAAAACCTCTCTTTATGAATCATTGCATAACATGGAAATATTATAAAATATGCTTCAGTGTGTAATTGATTCTACTGATTGAATAATCGTTGTTAATGTAGTAGGATTTGGATACATTATTTTATTAATATTTAATTAAGAACCATGAATTAAACAAAATCTTGAAACATTCGAATAAGTCCCATTTTTTAAAATTAATACTATTTTTCCAATGGTATTCTATCAATGTAGGTAAGGCGTTGAGAATTTATTATAATATAATAATTATAATAGTAATTTTGAAAATAGTTTTCATCTCGTATTTTGAATTATTTGAAATGATTTTATCATATTGAAAAGTTCATAATCAGCCCACGTTACCCAGCTGCTGTTTTTCATGTGATATGTCTTTGTTATTTGATATTTCGAAAACATTTTAATTGGCTAAATTATATAACTCATAATTCAGTTATTATTAATATTTGAATCCATATTTATCAGAGTTCAAAAAATTTACACGCGATTAACAAGCACTCCTCTTATTTTGTCCTCGCTCCTTAAATTAAGCACACGAACATTCATATGAATCTGTAAATAAATAATTATTACTTACAAATATTTCTCAATGAATTCTAAAACATAAATATTTTTTTTAATTCTGCATTAATACAATTGAGTATATTGTTCAACTTATAGGTTTATTATTAATAAGTTTATGTTTCACCTTATTGCACATGACGAGGGAGAAAATATTTATATAAAGCTCATAAAGTTAACATTTTATGTATTAGGCTATCAGAGTTTAGTGCAGTGTTGAGTGATGAAAATATTACTATGTTAGCATTATTTCTTTGACCAAGAAATTGTTCTGCATGTTGCTGACGTGCATTCCTATTTCATACGGAGAAATCTTCCGACAATCCTTTCTTTTTGAAGCTTTGCGTATAGTTTATCTTTGCACGGGCGATAACGAATAACAAGCTTTCAACTTGTGAATCCATATATACACGTGCGTCTCGTGTTTTTTAAACTAATATAAAAATAACGTTAAGACTCATATACTATAGAGTACTAAAAAGCTATCAAACTGAGATTTTCAGAAGCTTTCTCGATACGTTATTTTTTCTCAACCTTTAAATATAGTTTCGTTTAAAACATTTTCTTACATGACATTTGTAAAATTTTGATACCAATATGTTTATTGTATAACTATAATATTTCTTATTATATTTACATTAATATCATATCACACCATACTACAAAGTGATTTAAAAAACGCTAAAAAATAACTCACAGATTTTACAAGAATATATACTCAAACTAAAAAGCTTAAAATATGCTAAAACTTTTTTTTTATATTACTTCATATATTTTTTTCATGAATACGACTTTACACGATTCACCGTATAACATTCATAAAATTCAATTGGACGGTTTCATAAAATCTGTTTTAGACTGTTTGTTAATTTATTACTTTACCACAATGTTTTCTTTTTATATAGTCAGTTTTTTTATAAATAATTATTAAAGATTATACATATAAATAAATCAACGTCTTGAAATATTTGATAAAATATTCCATCTTCGTGGTACAAAATACCACTTGCAGGCATAGAATACAAAACGTTATGTTATTAACTGATTGTTATTCTAAGCATGTATACATATTTTTTTAAATTCTCCACTCATTTAATATAAAATATTACCATGTAATAGATTTAAGAGCTTTAAAAATAATAAGTTTTAGCTTTTTCGTTTCAAGACATATGAATCAAATGAATTTTCACAATATTTAGTATTATATTGGCAGATTGTTTTTATTAGGAAAAATTATCGGTAAACAACTCAAGTCACTGAAATTTCAAGTTTTAGATTGAATATTGATAAAATTCTATGACTTTCATAAAATTAAGAGACGTTTTGACTACCGAGAAAACTATCAATTATTTTTTTTATCTTTTACATATTTTTTTACTTTTTAAACATAGTAATAAATTTAAAATGCGCTAATCCATCTTGATTTAGAATTGACAAAAAATCAATTTCGTCAACCTATGTTATTGTATTAATATATTTTTGATTTTCATTCAAACGATAATTCAAAATATTTGACTAATTTCGGCATTCTGTATTTATTTACATTTTCTGAATATCGCACGCCATTGCTTGATTGAAATAAAAACGTGTATCTAAAAAGTGCTGAAAACAAAGGATCAAAATGAAACTTTGTACGTCTGAGAAGAAGAAGAAAAAGGAGAAAAGGACCAGAAAAAGAACAGAACACTTCTTTATCTATGTTGCGAAGTTTCGCAAGGATATAGCCAGGCAGGGATCGCTGTGAACGTCAGTTCTCGAATAAAAAAAATCTACTAACGCCGAATAAAACAGAGATAGACGGGCTGGTGGAAAAAATAAAATAAAGGCGCGAAAACGGCAGGAAGTGGGCACAATAAAAGGGATCGGCCGGAAATAAATGCCGTGTAATGACGACCGCAACGTCGGCGGCCGATAAAAAAATCGCATGTTTTACCGATTGGACGACCAAAGCAGGAGATTGTGCTATTATGTTTAGTTTGTTAAGACATATTTAAAGGACGGTACAAAGCTTTCAAAGCACATTTTTTTTGTGAAGGAGTTTCCTTAAGAATAAATAAGAAATACCACTACATAGATGGTTTACTTACTGATTAAGGATACACCAGTTGAATAAACTAAAAAACATAATGTTATATTTTTTTCTTTAAAATAAGTTATTACTGCTTCTACCATATTTGAAAAAAAATTACTGTAGGTGTTAAAATAAACGAACGGTATAACATTTTTATATCAAGACAATTTTATGCGTGAAAACATAGCTTCTTAGAAAAAGAAACTTTTATTAAACAGTCTGAGAAATGATAAAAAGTTTAAAATCAAGTTTCTACTCCAACGGCTAAGTTTTTGACAGATCTTAAGAGAAATTTAATGTGAAAACTATAATTTCTGAAAAACGGAGACTAAAAAAACACTTACTTGTAATTAAATATATTTCAAACCCGGGAGATATTGAAAGCCAGAAAATTAAACGTAGAGGATACTGATCACAGTATTTATTATATCTGATAGCACAACGCGTTGAACTGAAAATAATGAAATTGATTTACTATTTCAAACCGAAAGTTTTTTTTTCAACGATGGATCGATAAAGGCTGATGATAATGACAAAAACCGATGCAGAACTATATTTTGTGAATATTGAGTTTGAGTTTTTTCATAATTCTATATTAGATAAAATGCAGATTTCTAATGTTTAGCTTCCTACATTTTCATCCGAACCCCATTGTCTTGTTCTCCTCGTCCGGACTTCATATATAGAATTTATTCCGATAAGCTTTAAAGTCACCTCAGCTGTGTTATATTTTTTACCAATAGCAATTCAAACATTTTAAAACTAATAAACCTTAAATACTATTTCCACAAACAAATCTACTAGTGATTCTAACAACAAAAATGCAAAAAAGAACAAAAATATTGTCAGATGAGATTTTGACGAAACAAGGACTTTAAAAAGCGCAGTATCGTGAATGTTTCACTTCGCAGATATGAATGTAAAATTATTTTTATTCGAAAAATATTATATAATGGAAATTAAGTTAGTTTCAATGAAGTACTTTTTGAACATTTTTTATGTTTCATATTCTAATATGACGAGAATATATTGATTTTTAATGAAAAGATAATTTAATTATTAATAAATTGCGTAGAAATAATATCTATTTAGTGTTAAAACAATTCAAATTGTCCCAAGTATCGAAATATAAGTAGTGTTCTAGCATATAAATGGGACAATTATAATAATATTAAAACAATATCGTAAGTGTCACAAATAACTGTCCAAGTTACACATTTAACAATAAATTATATGACATAGTTATAGTAACTAGATAGTAATATGGTATGAAACAAGGTTATTTTAGCGGCAACCCCAGAAGCAAAGAAAGTTTTCCATATTATCTATTTGACTCGACGTTCCCTATGTGATCTTCGTAATTTATTACCCTTACCATACGCTTTGACCTTTTGTGATTATCGAAAAGTCGTGATCAATGAGTTTTGTAGAGCTTTCAAACACATATATTATATATCTAGTCTACCTTTCTCCAACAAGTCCATTATAACCTATTATAAACAAAATAATTAACATATTTTTCAAGATTTAACTCATATTTATTTAAAATTTCTCAAAGTGTTTTTGTTTGTATATTCCAGAAGGTTTTTTGTTTTTTCTTAGTCTACTTGAAAAGTTTGGTATGTTCTTTATGTTTAGTTATTTTTAAGTACAATTTCGTGTATTTTAAACTTTTTAACGTTGAAAGTGTCTACTGTAAAAAGTTTGTCGATAAAAAATAACATATTTTCAAAACAGTAAACATGAAACGTTTGAAAAGTATTGCGAATTATCTGCGTGCTTAATGTATCTTAAAACAAGTACTAAAATATTAACTATTATATTTAAAAATTTTGTGTGAAAAAAAACGAAAATGTGGGTTCCGTCAAAAACAAAAGCTAAAAACAAATACCAGTCGCGGATTTACTACTTGAGAGGCCCCAGGCGCAATTCAATTATGAAGATCCTATACCCCAGGCGCAATAATTATTTTAAGCCTCATGCAATTTTATTTTTTCTACTTTTGTACTTCCTCCAGACTTTTTTGAGGCCCACTCCTCGACAATTTGGCTCCCTTTTCAATTGTGAGGTCTCAAGCACGTGCCTGGTGGGCCTACAGGCTACTGACAAACAAAGATTTAACATGTGCAAAAAAAATACACAACGATCTTATAATTAAAAAAAACCCCATTCTGATTAGAATTGACTATACATTACAACAATAATAAGTTTTTACTTTTGATATAAGGAAAATTGTGTGATATAAATAAAAAGAAAACCGAAACATTAATCACAAAAAACTAAAATTTCTATACATATAGATCATACGTAACATATTAAATTACAAATAATATCTATAACAAGAAAATGCTCTTGATTTTCATCTACTTTTTTTATTATTTACAGATAGATAGACGTTATTATGCATATTATACTAAGAAATAATAATAGTATGGTATGCTAAATAGTGCACGCAAACCAAGGTTTTGGAAAGCTGCTCCCGGGACACTTCTAACACTTTGAAGAGCGCCTTACGTCAGCTACGCCACGATATACGCTATCATAGTGGGTATCCAGCGTATCCATATACGTAGCACGTATTGGAGGGAACAATTGGGGTGTGGTATATTTTAAAACGATTTAGGATAGCAAAAAGTCCATTGACCTTTACATTGATAAGTATTATAAAACTTTTGTATTATAAAATAATTAACCGAGATTACTATTTTGTAAATGCGGCATAACTTTGTAACAAAGTTCACAATCACAAACTGTTATGACCAAAGAAAAAAAAACAGGATGTGGTTTGATAATCTAATATTTATTCATACAATAAGAGCAATCCATTCGAAAGTATGTAATAAAACGAATGATTGAGTTAAATTGGCTAATTTAACAATGGAATTCATGAATTCAGATAGCCTAATTATAATGGATCTGTTCGCGGATACACATTATCTGGACACGTGACAAATTCGTTTAAATTACATACAAAACGAATTACCGACCCTTCAATAGAAACCCCGTATCGAAAAGATTTAATTTTGGGCATTTAGTTCACTCGTTGGTGGCGGTCAAATTGAGTAGCACACCCTTGAAAGCGTTTGCAGCCTATTTAAATAAATGTGGGTGTATTTGTGTTTTTCAATTCTGAAAATCTCACACGGAATACTCGATAAAATTTTTACTTCAGTCCTGGATGTGATTATCTAACAAAATATGCCTTTGTCATATTCAGATAAAAACTAAAACGTATTAATCTAAAATCATTCTAATTAATCCGCTATTTCTGTGAATCTGTTCACTGGTTCTGATCGTTATGAAATCAGGGCCGTTTTTCTGTGTTTTGCTACACATGGCAAGAATTGAAAAATTCCGCTCACTCTTTTTTAATAACATCACTCTCTTTAGCTTAGTCTAGAAAAATTAACTCATTATAAATATGAGATTTTTTATTTAATATTAAACGATAATTTTTTCACTGCTTGATTAATTATTTATACTAATAACTGAAAAATTTGCTGTCTTTATATATTTTGGAATTAAACAAGCATACTTCCAGATGATTTAGTCAGTTTATTTCATAGTTTAGAGTTATTGATATTTTTTACAATGAAATCTGTCTAAATCTTTCAGTCTGCTCCTGACTTATTTTTTTCTTTCCTTTTTTAAATCCCCTTCTTGCATTATATTAGCCCATTATTTATACAACAGTGGTTTTATTTTATCCGTCATATTACAATAATATATTTAATTCAAATTATTTTGCTATGTTTATGTCATGCTGAGAATGTCTTAAAGTTTTTTGCTTGCTGAAAAAAAATGTAATAATAGGAAATCGAATCATGAAGGAATAAAAAATCTTGATTGTTAATACAATACATGTATACTTAAATATGATTTTCGCTTAGTTTTATAACAAATTTATCGCCGAACTTTAACCATCCGTGTTTAACATTCACTTTTGAATTTCATATTTCAATTTTTTTATGTAATACAATATATCCGGTTTTAAAAAGTGAAATATGACGGTGCATATTATAGCGAAACTTTAAGTTTTTTAACAACTTCAAAGGCGTTATCCACATACATCTGACAAGTTGTAGGTCCTAAGAAAAAGCTCCGCCCAGACCGTTACGATTTTACGAGTGATGCAGACATTTTCCAGTTATCGCTCGCATAACTTTGCCAGTGAGAGTTCTTAACTCAAGCACCGAAACATCCTACCGAGGACGGCAATAATCCACCGACACTGCATCAAAATGTGCTAAAGATGTTAGCAGATAAAAGTGCCGCCTGACTTCCTCTCAAGAGTTGTACTAGCTTTTCAGCAAGTTGCACCTCGGCTGAAAGCGCAGCGTATTAGACTTTTTAAATATCCCTGCCTTTAAACTATGTATAATTCAATTGTATCTGCTTAAAAGAATCTGAATATTGAGTTGAAAATCAGACGGTGTTTAAATAAGCGTTATTATAAACGTTCAAATATTACTGAAATAAAACATTAAGGCATTAAGCTTAGTGATTATATATTATATTATACAAGTAAAAGAGAGAATCGAAGAAAAAGATCTCATAATATTAAGTGTTATCAAGAATATCAAATGAAAATAGGGGAAGCTGTAGTTTCACAGTGCCTATATCGTCACTACATATAATTTCTACAATAATTTATCCCAAAAATCAATATGTTCTTAACAATCATCATACTTTTTTATCTTAAATTAAATTTAAAATAGAACCAATGGGATTTAAAAACTATTATTGTAAATTAACAATAAATTTAGAAAATAAATATCTCTCTCCCTCTTTGTAAACTTTTTGAGAATAAATAGAATTTTCAAGAGAGCTTAAAATTATCAAATGTATAATTTGAATTCTTATTTAACCCGTATTTACCCTTTGAGAGCTTTTTAAAACTTTTTTGTGACATCAAGTGAATTCATTGTAAGACCTGCATTACTAGTCATATTAAAATACATGTGAATGATTTATTTAAAAGTTTCTTTGAGTATCAGTTTTGAACAACAAAAAACATGCGATAGATATAAAATTTAATAAAAGTTGAATATAAAATCACATAATTCATATTATTTTTTTTACATATCGGACTTTTAGCAAATATTATTATTTTATTCATAAGACTTCGTTCTGTAAGAAAGTCCTCCAAAATGAATAAAGACCTACATGTAGGTACCTTTGAAGAAGTGGGTCTCTCCCTTTGCTAGCACAAATATAACTTCTCGGGAGAGAAAAAATCATAAAAAGTTTCCAACAATCTCCCTCCCTCATTTTATTTTTTACTTTTCGTTTTTAATATGAAGTCGATCAGGCGGCAAATCGGCAAGGCAAACATTCTTACCGACTTCGGATCCGCCATATATATACATATATAAAATATATACCATTACCTCGTGGCGGGCTGATCTAGCGAAAAAACTCACATTTTAATTTTGAAATAAAAAATGACGTTACATCATTTTACCACCCCCAGCGAATTTATTGCGTCAGCGATTTTATTAGCAATTTTTTATTTAACGTCAAATAAAGAATGACGTTTAAAATTATTAAAAAATCTTTTAGGCAGGTATTTATTTTGTAGTAAGTACTGAAAATATTATTAATGAACCCGAATTTTGTTGCCGACCTTCAATTTAAATGATTTTCATCTCTTTCAACCCAATTTTGGCCTGATTTACAGTCATAAAAAGGTACACCCATTATTGAAATTTGAACTGATTTTTTATCTATCTCGGCCTATCTGTAACAGTAAGTTAATTTCAAAAGAAACTATCTAACCGCAGATTTATATTAGCGATTTATATAATATAAGATTTTACCCCTCCTATTACATAAATCTTTATCAAGAAAAGCGTTTTCTAACATACTGTATATTTACAATATAATGTACTATATTCTAATATTAAATAGTTTAATAATAGTTTGTATTTTGCATACTCAAGATAGAAATAAAAAAAACAGTATGGGTTAGATAGAGATAGCAATAATGTTGCAATGAAAAAAGTTCACCGATACGAATGAACTTAAATAAAAGCTTTTAAATACAGTTATATAAAAAGTATGTATTTCATATTTTGGGATAAAAATTACGAGCCTTTTTTATTTTCTTCGTGATTCTTCTAATGTAAATAATTAATTTACAACAAATAAAATAAAATCAAAATTGCATGGTATTAAGTTTGTTTATAGGCGAATTATTTAAAACATGTGTTTTTTATTTAAGATTACAAATTTTTTGGAGCTAGAGATTGCGGGTTGGATTTTCTCAGCTTTTGTAATTTTTAATTGAAAGATGCAGGACTGGATGCCTGATGAAAAATGGTTCGCAAACAATTGTCGTGAAAAAAAAGTTGCCAAGACAGTCTTAACATTGCGGTAGACTTATATACTTATTTCTACAGTAAAAATCTTTGGATCGTATAGATCCATATGGTCCAATTTCCACAAAACCACAAAGAAAACGCCAATTATTATTACAATTAAAAATGCTTTGTGTGTAAAATAAACATGTTTTTTTTTACAATTCTGTTATTTTACCTGTTCTATAATAATATAGAAATTATATAATATTTTATCGTAAACATATTAATATAGAGAAAACTGTGAGTAAGATTTTTACAAAAAAATAAAGCCAGCAAATTTACGAAAAGTCTCCGATATAAATTGGTCGCTGCATGGACACTGGCAAAAATAGTAATTTCATCCATCCAGTATATGCCGCTTTAGGGTACTCCTAGGAACTAAGGTCACGGGAGAGTCAGTAGAGACGATACAATTTATGATGAGATTTCTCTGTATTTTTCTTTTTCGAGATGAAATATTTTGATCCTTTGTGTTCTCTTTTCACTCCACCTAATTTCTGCTATATCTATTAGGCGTATTGTTAAACTTCTCACAAATGTGAAAAATAAAAAAAAATCTTACATTTTTATTTTGATTTTCTTACTTCTTGAAAACATTACAAACTTTAGTTTAGAGTTAGTTATAAGATAGTTTTAAATATATTTTGCACGCCACTGTACAGAGTAAATATATACATTGATTGTAAAGTGTCATTTACCTATTATCACAATTTGCTTACAAACAAGCTTTTGGACAGTATAATATTACTTGCATAAATATACTACAAATTTCTATTGCTATGTTTACAAATATTAGTACATATGACATCACTATCAAGAATTTATTTAACCCTATAATGAGTAACGTTGCTCATTAAAAGCAATACAATTTGGTTATAATATTCAAAAACAGCTGAAAATTTGTTTATAAATGACAATACATATAAATGTTATCATTCTTTTCTGGGATTTTAAAAACATCTTAGCAGTCAGTTAAAGAGTTAATATGCAATTGTTGAATGATAAAAATGCAATCAATATTGAATAAATATTGTTTTGTATTATTAAACTTAGATAACTTTAATGTTGCCTTTTATATTAATTATATACTCCTTGCTTGCTTCTAAAATGGACCACCGAAGCACGCGCGCTTACGTCACGACCAAACATTTCTGTTAAATTTATTTTTGAATATTTTTGTTTATTATTCATTTTTAGTTGATAAATACAGATTTAATAATAGATAACAACAAAATTATTCATCCGTAAATTATCGGCTAAAGTGCTAATAAACAGTCGATATTATTTACCTCAACTGATAAATATCTTTCTAATAATATAAAACTCTTTTCCTGGAAAAAACTCTTTGATTTGCTTATCTCTACCAGAAAGAGAAATCCAATGCCGGTGAATCTATAGTATTTTAAGTTAATAGATCTTGAATAAACTACCTTTCGATCTTCACAAACAATCGAATGAAGATCGAATGGAATTTATTGTGTGGGCCTGTTAATTGTTACTGTAATAATTGATTAGGGGCTTTGGACCTTTTGTGGCCACTTCTCATGGCTTAAGATACTTTCTCATTGGTATCATTGAGTGCGAATATAATAAGGAAATGAATTGTAAAGCACTTTTGTTTATATATTTAATGAAAAAGAGGGTTCTCTTCAGTTATCGGCAAAGATAATTTTATTATATTAAATATTTTGAACACAATGAGACTTATTTTTATGATTAAATTCAAGCTTCTTCAATTCTTTGTTATATAAAATTATGTACAGAAGAATGATTCATTTTAAATTTACGGTTTCACGTAATAAGCTTTTTTTAATATTACACAAATTTATTTTTATATTCTTTACATACTTTTTTTTAACATTTTAAATGACGTAATATAGATAATTGCCTCAGTTTCATGTAATGTTTAAGTAATTATTTGCACTTCATTGCTTAAGTCAATTTAGTTTAGTCCTTTCTAAAACAGAACTATCTTTATAAACCTATCATCCTACTCCATCATAATGCTCTTTCTACTATCTCTAATCTTACATGTTACGAATCACGAGTTTCCCAACACACAACTATACTGTCGATCCAGTATCCTCTGAGTCTATTTTAAAAACTTTGTTTTTAATTATCAGTTAACAGCACTGATATACCAGACTTGTACGACAGCTTACAGACATTAGTAAAATATTACCGTTAAAACCGTATAAAAATTAAGCAATTATTTTCATTGTCCAATTTTTTGTACGTCGGGTGGCATTAAATCATTTAAAATGTGTCACATATCAAATTAGAAAATGCAGCGTTTTAGATCTAAGAAGTAATACTGTTTTATTATTACTAAAGAATTTATATAAATGTTTATACAGAAAATGAGGTCCTTTATAATACCATTTTCATATATTACTCTAAACATTACCACATATATATATTGAAGAACTTTCAAAAACGGGCACACTGAATATGGGTAAGATATCCATATCAGTTGCAATATTTCACAGATAGTAATAATAAATGTTCTTCAATGTTTACTAAATGCCTATTTCTTTGAAAAGTGCCCAAATGTGAGAGCAATATGAAACTAGCGACTAACCATAAATTCCCACCATTCCTACACATTGATGAATAGCTAGATAAAAATTTCCCATTGCTTGAATATATAAGAGTTTTCGGGGCCGTACCAATTTCCCGGGAAATTCAAGGAGTTTTTCAAATCGCTTCTATCTAGAAAACTACAAATAGGGGATGCTGTAAAATATGAAGCAATATTTTACTTTTTTTCGCTGGGAAAAGATTTTTGCTTGTCATGCACCTGTAATTTTAGCCTCCTCAAGATTGATATGTTTGGCAGGCTTGACTTGCAAAAGATATTTTCGGAAAATACACTATAACTCATTGTTTGGATTCTTCGTTTTCTAAACAAAAGTTGCGGGAAACTTTCTTCATTTTTTAATATGAAAATTACAGTTTAATCAACACTTGAAATTCGTTTTAGAAATACTTATTATTGGTCTCTTAGCAAACATGGCATATCGCTATATCAACGTACAAATAAGACAATCTAAAGATATAATTTTATAGGTAACAGTTGTTTTGCGTTTTATTTTTTCATTATTACATACAGCTTACAATGCAATATATTTTTTTACTGGTTTAGAAAAAATATATTCTATAAAAGATTTGAGATGTGCAACACTAAATAAAGTTTCTCCAGTAGCTGAAACGTTGGCATGCGCGCTTTGTAGCCGGAGAATATGAGTTAAAATCTCACTAGTGCTGGATTTAAAAGAAAATATGCATGACTAGCTATCCAATGGGTCGAAAAATTAACTGAAAATAAATTCTCATGGAAAAAAAACAATTCTTTGAAGCAGACTACTCCATAAATAGATACTCCTATAAATATATATTACCTATACTGATTTTAGTCATCTTCACACAATAATTGTGATACATATGCCCCACTTCCGGATCGGATTGGATAAATAAAAATATCTGTGAATAAAATCCATAATTTTTTTGGTATTTTTTTAGTGTTACCGTAAGTTAAAGATCCATATAAGTTTAATTTTGAAGTTACTGAATATATACGTTATGAAATTTAAAATTGGTAGACACAACTGATAATTTTTATTTAAACCTTACTGCGTAAGCAAAATACGCTTTTTGTATAATATTATACAAAATGTATTAAGTTCATACTAAACCAATCAAAAATAATTCGGAGATTGCCATTCCAAGTCACAAATAAGATTTTTCCATAATCGTAGTACTTTAATATTGACAATATCAGTAAATATTAGCTTTCCATTTGTAGTTTTTTCTTTATAATCTTAAAATACTTTTCTATATTAGGAATGGCAAATATAATAAATTGAGCTTCGATTTAACAATGTTTGATCTGCTTAAAAACAAGTCACACAACCAATTATGGACAACCCCCCATCACAACTTATTCAGGGCTGCCATCAAAATAATACATTATATTTATTTTGCATAACGCAGATAATTTGAATATTATCATTTTACTGATTTATATTTTAATCTGACAACCATGAAATGAAACTACATATATACATTAATCAGGTTGTAATATTAACAATAATCGCTAAATTATTTCAAATTGAGTGTTTTCAAGTGATTTTACACTCATATTTACTATTTTTTTTACAAATATATAGGAATTATGAATATTTTTAGTTTTTTTACATACTATTCATTATTTTATGAAACTCGTAAAATGTATTTGACAACGTCGAATCATTCTATGTCTGTTTTCAATAAATTTATCGGTACATACGTACAAATCTTTAAAACACTCAGCATCAATTTAGTATTCACTATAAATTCAATGATTTTTACAGTGACGATGATTGTATAATATATTTAATTAAAAATGCCACTGTCAAGGATCTTGTGCAGGCCCTTACTAGGGGAAGCACGCTGCGAAAATGACGCTTCCTGACAATCGGTCGTCGCAGACACCAATGTGAACATGTCTTATCTATCCCTTGCTTCCCTAATAGCAATTACTTTTGCCATTACAGAGGTTTGAAAATCGTAACATAAAAAAAAAATAGTTCACATAAAATATAATTCAATACTCGAAAAAAATTCAGTAAGCGTTTCAAATTTTCTTTCGTGGAGGATTATTATTAATTTATATCACTGTATGGTTTGTAGATTAATAAATTTGTAAATTTACTATTTTTATAGATATTTCTTAAGCCATATATATATATAATTGATTGCAGAATTATAGAAGGTAATTGTCTTTCATATATCTCCACTATATTTAAATTTATTAATCAAAATATATATATATTTAATTTGAAAATGTGTCTAACCTAATATATTATCATACACCTTGAATGTTTTATAATATTTAACGAATGTAATAAGCTAATAATATTTTAAATATTTTTTTAGTAAAAAAGGTGAAAGGTCAAAAAAATAGTCGATAAGCTTTCTTGAAGGGACTAATACCCACATCTTTGGAACTTAATTAGGTTTGAAGGCTATAACTTTTTTGGGCGAGATTTAAAGTTTATAATTTTATTTTTTACGTTTCCTTCTTCTGTTATAAGTTTACTTGGGATAATTATATACTCGTTTGATTAACTATGATTTATAAAAATAAAATAAACCACTTTAGAATATTATTAATTAATTGATTAATCATCATGACAATATCTATATACTTAAAATCTACCAGAAAGCGTAACAGAAAATACTTATGATATTTTTTCATTTAGTATAATTTATCATAATATGAATGCTGTAAGATATGACTTATAACATTCATGTGGGGAAAGCATTTGTGCATTTTCTTGCTGTAAAACATAACAAGTATTTTGCACCCCTCATTCTTTACTCCTGCATTATTGATTACCGTTATAAACCAAGATATGTTTACTTTATGTTACGTGAAGCACATTTTTTTCATATTTATCTAATATCATAAAAATTTAAAACAGGGCACGTTTCAGCCTACGTAATTTTTAGTAGCTTCAGAACGTTTGCCACTTTTCTTACTAGAGCTTTTAGACTTTAACACCAATGTGTTTTTTTCTTCAATATATAATTTGATTTATAAATTTTCTTTATATTACATATTTTTTTGCTAAAGTTTTTTTTTAATTTATGATTTTCATGTTATTTTATTTTTATGGTATACTTTTAAAATACTTACGACTATTTTTGTTTGTAAATAATAATCATAATTTGATATTAATAATCAACATCACGATAATGTTAAAAGAAATTGTTCATTATGAATACATGAATATTTGAAATTCTAACTAGAAACAATTATTTTTTTCCAAATTAAACTTAAAAATAGTTATTTTGCGCGTCTTTATCATAAAATATATTTGAATTTCAGTTAAATTATACGCAATGGATGAACATTACAATCACTATGTATAAGATATGTATATAAAATCATAAACATTTTTAGTTTGATAAAGGATCTTATGGAATTATTGCAGTGTAATATATGTCTCTCCGATACCGTAATTGATAGCGTGCGCGGTTAGCGACCAGGGGAATGCGGATTCGATACCCACATCTGTCGCATCTTAAAAAATTCAAAAAAGCAAGACTGAATTTCCATTGGGTTGGGCAATTGTCTGTCAAACAATTCTCGTGAAAAATAATATGCTCCACTTTGCGAGTGAACATGGCTTAAAAAAAATATGTCATGTTATACAAAATACATATACACACAAAATACATTGTGGCGTGCAATGAAAATGAAAAAAATAGATACATATGAATATATCATTTTTAAAATGATTCAATCAGTAAAATCACAGATATCAATATGTTTTGAATATCTATTATAAATAAATAAAATGAAAGCACTTCATTATCTTTATTTTTATAGAACAATAAACTTAATTCGCAAAAGCTATTCAAGGATGAAGATCTAATAAAAAGTATCTAAGTAATGTCAACTATTTTTAATTTGAGCTTTAGAAAGATGCTTTGCGATACTTTGTTGCGAAAAGTTTCCCATTATTTGATATAAAATAAAATATATAAAAAACTACCTACACCTAAAAACTACATTATAATACTATCTATATGCACATTCGAAATTATAACCGTCTATAATACTAGAAAATTATCATTTGATAAATAATTTCTCTCCCCGGTAGCGTAGTTGGTAGCGTGCGCGTCTAACGATCCGGGGAATGCGGG
>JAGVSQ010006350.1:6248-16491 GCA_022683975.1 Rhyacophila evoluta
ATAAAGATATTATATAGAGAATATATATTTTAGATTTAAGATAAGATGATATATTAGGCCATATGCACATTAATGCTGCATATACTTTTTTATTTATTGGTTGTCGAAATAACGAAAAAATTCTCCTAACAGACTCATGGTTTCAACATTCATAAAATATCAATGTGTTTGTAAAAAATCGAAAATTTTAAACGTATTTATTCTTGTTTTGAAGAGAAAATACATTTATAAAGTACTACCAAAATACTTATAAACGTGTATATTTCTATCGATAGGTAAAAATTTAAATCTTTACTAAATTTTTCCAATCTAAATTTAGATCATTCTTATCACGTGAAAACGGACTTTCAGTGAAGTATTTTACCATGCAAAACGATGAACGCATGAACGGACTGTAACATGTTAATATTCCATTTTTAATTTGGTTCTTTTTTTGAAATCTCACAAGAATATTCCTAGATCTTTCAAAGCACTTTTTTGAAATTCAATCATATAAATTTTCTAGATCTTTTCCGATTGCAATTTTTTTCTGAAACTTCCAAAATGGTTCCTATTTGTGTACTTTTTATATTCACGTTCATTTTCAAACATCAGGTTATAAATTTGGGTTGTGACATTTATCATCTCAATAACTAAATTATTAATATTGCAATATTAATAATTCAATTAACCAAGTCTTCATCAATCCAAATGTTGTTGATGATTGTTCATCAATATGAAATTTCTGTGAATGAGTGAATGTTTGCTTCCTTGGGGTTGCTGCATGCTGGAGAAAAAATAAATATAGTTGAAATACGTCCATGCATAGTTAAAACACGTACCAACTGTTTCGATTGTATTTAATAATGAATTGGGAACACCATGCCGAAATTCATTGTTACAATCATTCAATAAAGAGAACCTCAGCGCAGCATCCCCAATTATTACTGTTTCGGGATCTGCACATACTCCATATTTTGCACAAATGCTGGACAATATACCATTTGCATTTTCTGGTGGATCGTAAGGTTTCAGAGGCCTCAAAAATCTGAAATTAAGCAGAGAAATCTATTAATAAACTTTCATCGGCCACTGTTACATTTTTCTAGTTCTTACTTGTAATCCAAAATGTACTCGATTCCATCATGTTGGATTGCAGCCAACAATATAATGAATTAAAGTTTGATATGTGTGATATATACGAAATAAGAATCATTAGTATACCCTTTCGATGCAATAGTATCACGTGTAGTTTCAAATTTTTTGTCTACACTGATATGCTTAGGACCTCTTTTCACCTTATTTGTGAAAAGTCGCACAGTTACCTTAAGAGAAGGAAAAGAAAAATAAGTTAGAAGTTGCTTTTTCGACAATTAAGTAAGTGCTATTGGTAAAATAATTTATAATATTACATTTCTAGGAAATAGATGACTGACAGAACAGAGCCGATTCAAAACATTCGCCATGATTGATTGTCTATAGTCTCGCAAGGGCAATATGGCTGTCGTACGGAGAAACTTCATTGCAATGGCAATGGTAAATTAGAAACATTTATTTTGTTGCTCTTTCTTTGCTATAGAGTTCATGCGACAACATTTATGCGCGTACGTCTTGGTAATGTGTTGCTTTGGTGGAAATTCAGCTTTTTACCGCTTACTGGCAGCACTATCGGCTTGGCTTGTTGTTTCCTATCCGCCATTTTCCAGTCGCCATTGAAAGGTGAAAACTCCTCTGAATGTTCGCGATAATTTCAAAATTTTGAGTGGTTTACTTTTATTAATAACCGTGTTAAGTGTTGTGAAATGAAAATGAAGTGTTTAGGACTACCATGACGCATCAAAACCATCCAACTAACGGTGCTAGTTTGGAGGACTGCCACACAAACTTCTTCGCCTTGGTAAGTCACTTTTACATCGAAGAGTAACTGACTTACGTACTTATTTCGAAATACGGTACCATTTATCTCTCTGCGATTTTATTTCCCTCACGTATCATTCCGAATGGAAACACATGCATACTTAATATTATTTGTGGTCCGTTAACTGTCGCCTGGTGTCATGCGGGAAGGCCAAGTCCCTAATATCATTTCACTCTGTACGCAAATCTCACCTTTTGAGAACGGTGCCCTAGTTTGACGAAACGTTTAAATTTCTGTAAGAATATTGAACATTAGAGAGAAATATATAATTTGCTCGGTAATCGGCATATATTGCCCTGCGGAAAATGTTATTAGTCGGTGCTAACGTACTTGAGTTTTGGATATGTCAAAGCATTTGTCAAGTATGGCCATATTATGCCTACAGCTTATAGAGGTCATTTCTGTTGGCTTACTTCACCTGGTCGGAACTAGAACCGCTACTCTTGCGATGTTAGGATGTCGCCCAGTGGAAGTGAAATTTCACTGAGGAATGTTTCGTCAGAGTGTTTTGGTAAATTCGCAGCGAAAGGTATTCGATAGTTTCCATTATCTTATCTGCGATGGATTAGATTTAGCAGTATCGCGATGGGTCGTTGACGCTTCTCTGCGAATGCTAATGCCTTCATAATGTATGTTATTGTATTCGTGTGGACGTCTTTTTGTGAATCGGACGGTGTGTAAATTGTAATTATGCAGAATCGCGTCAGCTATCAACTGTCAATTTATGTGTCGTCAGAGCAGTAGTTTAAAAACAGTCCGGCGCGTACACCTGGCGACGTTGCCAAACATCTCGCCGCCCGCCTCTATCTACACTTCTCTTGGCTAAATTTACTGAATTGTCGTGGAATTTGGAATGTCGACGAAGTAAGCCAGTCAGTAAAGTGATGATTTTTCAATTTGTATTTTTCGCTTACCTGTGCATTTTGCATTTCAAAACGACCGATTGCCAAACGTGTGCACTGTTTATTTTCTAGTATAGCATACACATAAACGTATCACCCGATAGTTGTGCAACTTTTAGTTTTTAAATATTTTCCATTAATATAGTCCAATGGAGTACTATATACATACATATATTATGATATAGCAGGTGCAAAAGTAACCTAGTGTTCTTCGGCTTCTGGGTAATTTATGGTTGAATAGAAACAAAGACAAAGACTTTCGTCAATCTGATACATATTAACATGTTATGTTACTAATATATATTTCGCTTCATTTGACTCTATTTGCTACTTCCCTTTCAATCTAGTCCATAGAACAGCATAGTTAATATTTGAATGGTACACAGTAATGATATAACGAAACTTTGTAAACAGCAGACGATTATCCACCTAAGTACCTACCTTACTGTGTCCGATCCAAAAGTAGAATATTTGAGCATAATAGGAGTATTTGTATCACCACAATGTGTCTTAACAGATTTTTCACGAGAATATGTTGTTGGCTAGTTGCAGAACCCATTGGGCGCCCGGTCCTGCATTTTTAAAATTCCTAACAAACTCGGGCGATGGAGAGTGGGAGATAGTTCGAACCCGCAACCTCCGACAACGAGCGCGCGTGCTTACTTGTCAGCCACCGGGGGCAAATTATCCACATCATTAACGGGTTAACATCTTAATACTTGGTTGTCGCTTTGTATCAATCAGTTTGAGTACATATTTAGTTACTCTACTATGTATTTCAACTGTGTTTATCTGCGTCGTAAAAATACAAATAAGTAATTTCTTTAGCGTGACTGGAGTCGTAACTTTTCCGCGAGTTGGTTTAAGTAATAATCTAATAAAAATGCACAATTATTTTTTATAAGTAGGTATTTTAATTCAATTGACATTCTTTTTTTTACAACACAACTGTCACACATTCTTGCTTGGTAATTTGCAATATATAAATATGTTTTGAACTCATTTTAACATCATCGAAATTACTATTTGCAGAGGCTCGTAATTGGCGAGCTTAGAAAGTACCGGGAAATTGAAAATATGATTATATGTACTAATCCTAAGTTACTCCGCAATGAAAAACTAATAAAAAATCACTCGCGCTCGTATTAAATAGTAAATTGGGAACATTTAATGAAATGTAGAGGGGTAATTTCGATTTTAGGAGATTGCTAATTAGTCATCGGAGTTTTCGGTGTGTAGCGAGAAATTTATTTATCAATCAAACGTCTTGAAAGCCACTGCGGTGCATCCTCGAAGTAATATTGAAATTGGTGTTGTATAACCGATACACTTTCCCTAATTCAAAATAAGTAGTGGGGTATTCGCTTCAGTTTTATGTGAACCGAGTTATCGATTGTGTTTTAGTGTACATCCGACGTAAACTATACGCGATAGCTGATATGCGTACCCAGTATAGACAGAAGAGGCCGTCATCCCGATCGTGATAGCGAAGTGTCAGCAAGAACAGTTCGCCAAAAGTTGATAAGGAAATTTGACCGTGTCTGCCCCGACATGTACGATGTCCGTGTCGATCTATATTACATATTTTATTTTCTTGCAGTATTATTGTTTATTTCGGCTCCGATAATAATAGCACGTTTGCGTTGCAGAGTAGAATGCATTTCTATTTTTTTAACAGAGTCGCTTAATCTCGATCTATGAGCAACGCAAACTGTTAATGTCCAATGTTGCGTTTTGATCGAGCACTGATTTTCACACACAATGGAGATGTCGACTGCCGTTATTGAATCCCTTGTCCCGGATTCCGGTTCAATCGGAATGCATAAATCGTGTCGGGCATTGTTATTAATTTGCAGAAGAAGTAACCGAATTTTGTATAAACTAAAAGAATAACATAAACTTTATATTTGACTAAAAAACGAGGTATATGCGGGAGGTGTTTTTTTTTAACAATACTGGCTCTTGATAGTTATTAATCCGACTCCCAAATTTCACAGTAATCAACAAAATGTGTTCATTCTGCCAAAGACAAAAACACACACACACACTCACGTATTTCATATTTCCAATATTTATTTATTTGATTCTGTCAATGATACATTTAAATTTTAAATTGATCTCATTTCTTCGAGCAATCGCCATACTATTTCAATAAATGTCCCAATAGGAGATGGGCTTCCGCCGTAATTATAGCAAAGATAAGCGTCTAAAATATACATAATAAATTTTAATGGGTTCGATAATACTATTAGATGTCTATTTTTATCCGTAATCGTCTGAATTGTTTCTTAATAGTTACAAATTGTGGATAATCATGATTGTATTTGTTTACGTTGTCTACCTGTCCTGGCAAACACGGGTAAATATTGAAAATTACCGATATTGTCGCCGACGTGCGATAATTTCTTTTTGCACCGCGAAGGAATGTGTCTAGTTTGCCTTCTTGGAAGTTGGTCAAACATAGCAGTGAAATTTTGCGCAACCATCGTTATGCTGCCGAATCTTAGTAAACTATGTACATATATCACTGTATAATATTATATACCCTATCATGTATGCACAGATGCCTTCGTATTGTAAATTTTTAGAAGGTTTGTTAGAAATTCATTGATTTCATACTCGAGTGGTAGATTTTTTACAGAATGATGCGTTAATATCGTAATGGATTATGTGCATTTCTTTTATTGGAATTAATAATTACGTAATTCAGGCAGAATCAGTTTTTATTATAACATTTTTGTGGGATAATAAATAGCTGAAAATAATTCCTATGAAGCATCTTATATAGGAGAGAAAAAAACTTTCTCATATATTTCAAAATTGAACAACGAGCCTCTATAAATTATTCCCCGAAAACTCAATTGGAAATTATATGGAAAGATGTTTTTTTTTGCATAATACAAAGAAAATTGGGAAAGCAATTGTGCGACGAAAATAATGGAAATGCTTCGCCCTCGGCTCTGTTCCAGTTAATTATACAATGCGATCCCATATATATGTTTTATGGAAATCTTTAATTTGATTTATTAATGTTGATGATCAATAAAATGGCATAGTTCTCATGAGTGTTTTCTTTGGCTGTTATACTTTCGGACGCATCACGAAATTGATGTTTTAAAAGAGTTTGTTTTTGTCTCATTGTCGGGGTATTTAGGATGAATGTGATGTTGGATAGTTTTGGGCGAGAACGGGAACAAAAGAATAATAACGCAGAATCCATACCTGTGTTTCCTTCCGTGCGAATTATAGGTACAAAGCGGTTATCCGAAGAGTTGTACAATTAGGGTTGTCACACTTTTTTTTCAATTAATTACTAACTAAAGTTGTAACATTGTGTGCTTAAAAATGTATACATCACCTATGTATATTTTCACATATTTACAGTATACTATTATTATTTGTACGTTTCCTGCGTTGACATTGTTGTAGTGATTAACCATTTGATGCGGTTAACAGTAGAAGAGAATTGCGAATGCAGTGCAGTCATAAAAACGGTGTTTTATGATACTTACACAATGCGATTGTATGATGTTATCAACAACAACAAACACTGTATGCAAATATGAGGCTTGCCAAACGTATAGGTGTACATAAAATGAATAGTATATTTACTATATTTAATTGGATGATAAAACGTACGCAGTGTGGGATTCGAAATAATCACATTCACATCAAATGCTTCGTACCATATTTTCAGCCGTTAATAACTTTCAATTAAATTACTAATTAACAGTGTTTCATTTAGATATAAAAAAATATGAAATTGATAGTTATACAGGCACACACATTCGATGCAGCAATGCCTAAGCAAATTTCTCCATAATACATAATACTAAAAATAGAGATATTTACAAACTTGTTAAATCATTCAAGTATCAATGTTTTATTTTATATTTAAAAAAAATTTGGACGAGCATATATTCTAACTATGATACACTTATGATGTAACGAGAGCTACAAATACTGTATGAAAGTATACAATAACTTAATATCAGATACTTATTCCTGAGTACAGTGTAATAGAGTACATCTAACTTTGAATGTGTAATACTATGTCTTATGTTTCTTGAAATATATTTGCATTCCGAAGATTAGGAAAATACTTCCAAAACCAGTAATTCAAAATGTGATAAAAAGTTATGCAAGTACTAGTAATATTGCAGTAGGTCGCGGTCTGATTTGGCGGCAACCCTACCCACTTGGCAAGAGCAATTCGACGGATCGCCGATGTCTGCGGAGTGGAGTGCAGATTAGTCGCGTTTGCGACGCGCTCCTCTGCGGTAGTGGCCGGCGCGTCTGCACCGCCTCAGCCCTCTTTCACTAGCTCGGCTTACCTTTGCCGCGGCATAATAGACACCGGCTACCGACCGGTCGGCACTAACATACCTGACGAGTGAATGGGATTGAAACTCTCGAATATATAGAACCTATGCTGCCAGCGATTGCCAACTGAGGCCATCACACATTATTCTTTTACTAAGCTCGGGATATTTATAACATATACGTAGAATTTTTGTGAATTGTTGAATCTATTATCTTATTATACGAAAAATAATCAGTTTGTGTGTCGCTATGTAAGAAATTCCTGTGTTTTTAAGTGTGAACAAACATATTTCTATTTGTAAAACATATATTGTTATTAATCTGATACTGCTATTCTTTAAAAACTACGCTGTTAAGTCAAATATGAATTTCGCATTTCACTTAGAATCTATCGCCTACTTGTTTTTTAATGTTAATCATAAAAGAAACATGCTTTGTCCGCATTGAATATATAGTTTAGCGACGAATTCAAGTCAGCACACATACTGAAAATATAGATGTTATATGTATATAGTTGGAAAGATTTTTAATAGTAAGCGTCTGATGAGATACTCGGAAATTAGGGAACGGTTCAAGATCATGCAGCGAAATGTGATGAAGGTACTTCCGGAGAGCCTCGGTCCTGTTTGTCCCTTTCGACTGGCGGGATTCCAGTGTCCCGGAAAACCATCAGGTACTATCTACAGGGCGTATTTGGTTCAGTTAAGAGATGTTGAGACAAACGACTGGTTGACAGATAATCCTGGAAGCTACGCGTTGTGACTGTATGCTCCACTTAGGTAGGGGTCAAGAAACAGAAACATAAAAGACTCACACTTGCTAACTGATGGGTAAGGTAGAGCCGCTCGAGTTAGCTTTCTCGGTACGTGTGAACACACTCACGCGAATAGATTAATCCGTCGCGGGGCGCCCTTAGGTGTCATCGTGTCGTGACGCGTCTTCCTTCGTATGCTGCCGTACAACAACTATCCGTCTTCATGTAGGAGGTTGATGATACACGTGCTAGTCTTGAAGTGGGGTCCTATTGCCATTATCATTCATTCAGATGAATTTAAAAGATATACGACCAGCCCCTTAAGTATGTATATTACTAGGCATTACTATTCTAATCTATTCACATCTCTGAAATATTTAATTTA
Source organism: Rhyacophila evoluta (assembly GCA_022683975.1). Lineage (NCBI taxonomy): Eukaryota > Metazoa > Arthropoda > Insecta > Trichoptera > Rhyacophilidae > Rhyacophila > Rhyacophila evoluta. The sequence continues at coordinate 14,510 of JAGVSQ010006350.1, forward strand.
AAAAAAAACCGTAAACATGGCCGTTAGGTTAACAATCATTTAAATATAAATTCATCTTGATGTAAAATATTTCTCATAAACCATTGATATTTTATTTATTAACGACGTAAATAAGCTGATATATATTATACAAAACATCTTCGAAACGCAGCAATTCGATTTATCCGCCAAAATTCCGATGCACTACGTACCGCTCGCTATTAAAACTGACGAACTAAGATTTAATACTCGACTATTTAAAATTGAATCAATATTGTTCACTATTAATCTATATGAATAGCCACTACATATGTTAAAGTACAAACACATGATGTGGTTGGTTGTTCCGTACTATTTATTTTCGGGTTCTGGTACTGCGTGGATCGCGTGAAAATGTCATGATAGATGGCCCTGATGTAAAATAATGTGTTTAAAATACACTATCAAAAAAATATTGAGCAATATACTCGTCAATCCATAAATGGATAGATGTCTCTCGTGTCTGGAACCTAATACAGTAGGCACATTTCGGTAAAGATAGTTTTTTTAGCGGCCGTCAATAGTGTCAACGCTGCATTAATTTATTTATAGTTTCGACACTCGCAGCATTCGGCGATTACACATTTTAATTACGTGACACCGCGGCACACTGTGACGACACCATCTATCGCCCCGTCGGGTGACGGCCCGACAGGAAGAGACGCTGGACATGCAAATTGTTTTTTTCGCGGTCTTGTACGATATAATATATCGACATTCATCATTGATTTGCCGCGCCCAGTTCATTTCAGCTGACGGAAAACTCGGTCGAATTCGTTCATATTTTTTTTTATTCTCATTAATCATGAACTCAAGATAACAAGCATCAATTTCAATTCAATTTACATCCTACTACGGCTGAAAGTAGAATTACAAACAAAAAAATCTGCATGAATGTACGAAAGTAAAAAAAATTACATTCATACAGAATTCGCCCTCAAGATAGGGCGAGACCTAAAAAAACGAGAGACCTCAAAATCAAAAAACCTTTCGATTTTTTCATTTTCTCGAATCATTGCAATTCGCAATCCCTATCCCTATGTAGTCGTAATGCCTATTGATCGAAAAATTGAATATTAAATTCGTACTGATTTTTCAAAACTGGCAAAACCGTGCGACCTCTAATACGCAGATGACGTTGTCGTATTGGAGAACTCCGTCGGGGCTATTCAGAAAATAATTCACAGGCTAACAACATACAGATTCGTCACGCATTGGCTTAAAAATCAATGTGAAAAAGACGAACATTGCAATCGTTCAAAATGTTTTCATTTCAATTTTGACATAGTGGAATAAGTTTACTTTGGAAATAAATCCCTCATATGCAACCATGCCTACCCAGATACTGATTATCCCCTGGCCGAGACAAAGCACCCACAGTGTTGACAGTTTAAGATACATGGGGGTACACATTACGGGAGCTGGAGCAACCTTCAATTTTATGCGAAATATCTGGGACTCGCGTTCGAGAGAATATAATTGTAAATAAAAACTACATAACTACTGAAAACATCCATAGGACGGCCGTAGTGTTTGGCATTCAAATCAAGGGATAAACGCGTTATGAATCTGTCACAAGATCTTTAGTTATTTAGTAGTTATTTGTTGGCTGTTGGAACTATACTCAGTAAGGATTTTCGTCTGATCTGCTGCTTAGTTTTCGCCAGTGCTGCGAAACGGTATTGTGAAGAATTTTCCGCTCAGGTGAATGCATGTGTAATAGCAGTGATGGGTCACGAAATTAAAATAAAAAGATGGCAATAAAAAATATATTAGACTCCGTGCTAAATATATGGAGGACGGAAAATACTGTTTCAAATTGTCAAAAAAACGTTGAGATTTATTCTTATTAATCTCTTGAATCTGTTGATTCCGCAATTTGGAAAACGAAATATTTGTCAATAAATAGGTTTTTAAATTCTAAATTATTTAAAACTGGTAAACTTCCATATGTGAGATCACTG
>JAGVSQ010006351.1:0-16490 GCA_022683975.1 Rhyacophila evoluta
TATTATTAATTACCATTTGTCATTTTGGAGTGCGCGTACAGATATGTGAAAGTGACAGTGTGCGAATTTTTTCGCGTGTGAGTGTATTAGTGTGTGGCCGTACTTTGTGCTGCCAACTTCAATGATATAAATTGTTCACGTTAGCCCAAAATTTTTTCGACAATGACAAATTATCCATATTCTATATATAAATCGAATTATCCCCATTTTTTGATTATCCAGGCCCCTCCTCTCCTCCCCAGCAATAGCACCAATAATCGAGAGTACACTGTGCACCACTCTCTTGTAACACTGTCTTGTGTTGTTGTTTTGTTTAAATCCAGTAAACCCGAAAATTTGAAAAGAAATATTACACAGGTTCTAGATATCTCAAGTGATAAAAGCAATGCCGTACCAAATGTGCGTAAACGCGTTAATCTGTTGTCTGATAGTGAATAATCTTTGGTATGATTCTTGAAATAAAATTAAAATGCCATAGACCTCAGTGAATTTAATTTTTTTTCAATCCATTGATTTTTATACAACAAAACCCATCCACCATTATTTTTTTATTTTAATTTACTTATTTTACATGGTATTGTGTGAAACATATCCACCGTGTGAAAAGAGAGTTTGGTGTAGTTTTAAACCAGAAAACATAATTATATAGCCATGAAACCATACCGATTGACTCATGAATATCTGTGTTTTGTCTTAAGCTACTGCATGTAAAGGTCAGCAGGTCATAATAATAAACAAATTGTAAGCTTACACTCAATTAACAGCATGAACTGTTTTGTTTTCGTAATTTTATTACCAGTCTAAAGCGATAGGAATATGTTTTATTTTGCAGGTGGTTGAATGTGTGGACCGGAAGACAGGTGTGAAGCGGGCGTTGAAAGTACTACTCGACAGTGTGAAGGCACGCCGAGAGGTGGACCTTCACTGGAGAGCCAGTGGCTGCATTAACGTAGTCGGGGTAACACTATTTTACTACAATATCACTTATGTTTAATTGCTCAAATTATTGCAGTTATTAATGAGCCGTCAGCTACGTCTGTGTAGATGATAAAATAACAAGGTGACATTTGATTATTGTAAAATAAATTTCCTTAAAGATATTTTCATAAAATATAAATATCCTATTTATCTAATAGTAATTTTGAATTTATTTAATGCATGCCTACTGTTATTTTGAAGCTAAATGCATACAAATAATGTATAATACAAAACACTTTGTATACCTAAAAAAAATTGGGCTTATTTATCATAAATATATTATTTTTGCAAATTGTAAATAATGAAAATAAAAGTCACAACTATTTTAATGTCTTAACTCTTCCATTTTTTTAAAATCATGTCTGCTCCAAATGTAGAGCATACAAATTTCCACTATGCAAAGATGGCAGTCCAGAAATGAAGTACATGGATCTATGCCATGTAATGATTTATTTATCATGAAAATTGGTTGTCAGCCAATTGTTAAACCCATTGGGCATTCCGCCCTGCATCTTTCAACCCTCCAACCTACATGCTTACCCTGGTCACTGGGTGACTTTTTATATGCTTGTAGATTATTATTCGTGATTAGGATTTCTTCTTTGGACATCATTTATCGCTATCAATCATATATATAATTTGATGATGCTTAGAAGTGTTTTCAGGCCATAATGAATATATTTTTGTAAACAATGTTCACTCCTAAAGTGGAGCATATAGATCTGCACAGTGTGAAGATATCCACTCAGAAAGTGGAGTATATGAATCTTTGTAATGTGAAAACATGTCTTAACAGATTATTTTTCATGAGAATTGTTTGTCAGACAATTGCTCGACCCAATGGGCACCCAGTCCTAAATTTTTGAATTTTTGAAAATCTGAGAGATGTGGAAATTGAACTTGCATTTCCCAGATTGCGAGACGCACTTTCTTTCAAGAACAAAGATTCGATACTAATTATAAGTAGCATAGGTACCGTCCCTGAATTTGTGGAATACCACTATGTCTATTTATATTTATTATGCACTGCAGACGACTGTTGGTTCTATTATAATAATAATAACAACAGTATAAAATTGCGTAGAAAGGCGAAATATGATAAATTCAGTCTTTATTTACATGTTACAAAGTATTTGAAGAAAAAAGGAGACTTAAACATTTTAAATTATTTTAGAAATTGCTTTGTATAATATCCGAGTCTAGCTCGATATTGGAGTGGAAAGGGTTAAACAAATATAATTTATTTCATGCGGCAACTAAGTTCTTATTCAACACATTATTTAATCACCTGTTTATATTACAGTTTCATCATATTTTTAATTATTTCGAAATTCTATTATATGCATTATTATGAAATGTAAACATTTTGTTACTTTATATAGAATCTTATCTATTCTAGATTGTGGATGTGTACGAAAACACTCACAGTGGCTCAACCTGCCTGCTGATGGTGATGGAATGTATGGAGGGCGGAGAACTTTTTCAGAGGATCCAAGACCACACAGACGGCGCTTTCAATGAGAGACAAGCTGCCGAGGTAAGATTCTTGCTAATTTTTTCTCACATCCCATTGTCGTCATCATATACCTTGGTATTGCGGTGTACCTTCTCAGACAAATCAAGGAGGTTGGATATTAGAAACATTTGATGTATTCACTTTGGCGGTTTCTATAATTTATAGTTACTTTTTAATTCACACGCTGAGGACATTACAAATTATAGATTTAAAGCATTCACAACATGACAAAATAAAAGAACAAACCGATATTGTAATAGTTGCAATTGAATACTCATAACGTTTTCATATTTCTGGCCCTCTGTTAAAACTTCATCCTTTTATCTTCATCTTCTTATATCTTCATCCTTTTATCAAATACCACACTACATCAAGTATATGATGTTTATTTTTTCTGTTTAATATCCCAAGTAAGTAATTATAAGTAAGTAATCATTTGAAAGTCGTATAGATAAATTATTTTATAAACATAATTTTCGATCATTATTCCAATTCCTAATAAACAAATGAATAACCCATTAGTATTTGGTGTTTAGGTTGCCAAATTGTGCTTGAATAAATTGTGGATGCTATTGAATAAAACTTTCTCAAAATAAAATAAAAGTGGATTGTCTCATTGGTGTTATTTTGTTACAGATAATGTACAATATATGCGTTGTCGTGAAATATTTACATGACTCGGATATTGCCCATCGGGACATCAAACCGGAAAACTTGCTGTATGCGGACAAGCGACCTAACTCCATTCTTAAGCTGACTGATTTTGGATTTGCCAAGGAGACGCAGAGTGTTGGCAACTCTCTCCAGACGCCTTGCTATACGCCTTACTATGTCGCCCCCGAGGTATCTATTTTTTTCATTACTAGTTTGTCAATATGAGAAAATAATCATAAATATTTGCTTAGATTTTCTGCATGTTGACTTGTGCACATTTTGAATGTGCCGTCTCCATATATGTAACCTAAATTTTCATTGAAATGGTTACTCCGATTTATTATTATATTAGTCATTTTATTTTGTATTGCTTCGGATTGTGTTGAAGCTTTTATCTTCCTCAGAACACCACAAGTAAAAATATTTGTTAAATGTGCATATACAGAAATTAAATTAACCCTTTGCATTCCAATTCTCATATGATAGTATAATTTATTTTATTCAAATATTTCGTAAGATAAACAAAGCATTTGAAATTTCTTTATCGAAGAAATGCGCCACAGCACACCCGGCATCATTTGGCGGCACCCTAGTGTGTCAAGGCACAGCAGTTGCAAAGCACTGGTGTAAACCATAAACATGATATGAAACTGCTCTTTTGTGATGTTTTCAGGTTCTTGGAAAAGATAAGTACGACAAGTCATGTGACATATGGTCGGTGGGTGTGGTCATGTACATCCTGTTGTGCGGCTTTCCTCCTTTTTACTCCAACACCGGTCTTGCCATCTCCCCTGGCATGAAAAGGGTATGTTCACTCCAGTATTTATTTCTTACCATAATACCTTTTAATCCTTTACTGCATGTATACGACATTTGAAACTATTTTGATACATCAAGTGTCATCCATGCAAATTATCTTTTATTATATTTATTTGATGCTAAAAATACTGTTTTACCATAAGAATCTTACTTTATCAAAGTCATTAGGATATTTGATAATTAATTATTTTTAATTAGATATTTGAAAATTTCGTGCAAAACGAGTTTTGAGCTTATTTTTCTGATTATTATTTTACAGTACCTTACATATTTATAACCCTCATACTCAACTCTGTCTATAATTTTTATATAGCCTTCCTGCCTGGTGTCGAACATTTAGATTTTACTGAAAATTATATGATTTTTTTTTTTTTTAATCATTCAGTAAAGGGTTAAGAGTACTGACCAAAAGCATTCATTCGTATGAAAATAGCAATGACTTATCGTTTCAACTACTTTGTCATATGGCTAATTAGTTTTGATTAAACGTTTCTTATTTCAGAGAATAAAACTGGGCCAGTTTGAGTTCCCCGAGCCTGAGTGGTCATGTGTGTCAGAAGAAGCCAAAAACCTCATCAAAGGAATGCTGTCAGTGGATCCTGCCAAACGTCTAACCATCGAACAGGTTAGTCTCTTGACATTCAGCTTATATCAGCGGTATCCTACCTTTTATTTTTTTAATAGATATAATAATACAGACACGTTTAAATAATAAAAACTAGCCTAAAAAATCTTGGCGCCTCCCCTGGTAATAGTTTACCAGGTTGGAAACTGCTGGCTTACATTGTAACACTGATAAATAAATTTCCATCCACCGAGGCTTAAAAGTTTCCAAATTTGATCATAACGATTTGCATCAAGCATCATCTTCAGAAAACTTTTTATTTTGTGATTGAAATAGTAAGATGCTAGAGGAAAACTTTCTCCACAGGTGGCACAGAGTCGATGGATTAGAGTGCATCAGGAGGTTCCCCAGACACCTTTACACACAGGTCGTCTGCTTCGGGAGGTAGGAGATGCATGGGAGGAGGTACAAGACGAGATGACACGTTCACTGGCAACAATGAGAGTAGACTATGACCAGGTATATATTCCCCTATCACATGATAAAGTTTCATGTTATAAAGTTGTTTATACGGTGTACTCTTGATTATTCAGGTGAGGGTTATCCAGTTTGCGGATTATTTGTGCCAAATGTTGAAATTATATTTATTGTAAATTGTACTTTTATTTATCTTCAAACATCACACAAGTCTGCGAAGGAAGTTATACTTTAATGCAATTCATGCGAAAGCTAAAAAAAATAAGAAAACAGAATTTCAGGAATGAAGTAAAAAAAATATTGTAGCAATTCTGGTTGGGTAGGCCTGAAAAACAATAATTTTTTGGTAAAGATAAATTATCCATATTTCATATATTTACCATAATTCAGATTATGCAAGTCCCTTCTCCCCAACGCTAGCATGGGTAATTGAGAGTACACTGTATAATAGAATAGTAAAGTATCGATGTTTGAAAAAGCAGTGAGAAAGTTACTAAATGAACGTTTTTTGTTTCAGGTTCAAATTAAAACACTAGAACAGAGCAACAATGCCCTTCTTAACAAGAGACGAAACAAAGCAACGGCCTAAATAAGGCTTCGTTTTGAATGTTGTACAACCACCTCGTGTGCAATTAAACGTCCACTCGACCGGCCCCGCTCACTATGCGGGGCCGTTCGTCTCCGAGCCGTCGTCTTCTGTGATTGTCTTTTGTTCCCTCCACCCCCCGCTGCAAATGTTACGCCTCCCTTACCTTCCTTTCCAAGACGACGCCTAAAAGGTGCCTTTTGTATTTTTTTCAAGTGTTTAACACCGGAGGAATAGATTAGAACTGTAAATTTTAATAGAATGAATAATTTAATATAGGTACATTTAGAATATTGGTAGACGAGTATATGACAGTTTGGATGGACTCCAAAATTTAACAATGCGGTGAATTAAACGAATGTTAAAAATTGAAATCAAATCACTCCAGTTATATATATTTATATTGAATAAATGCAAATGTTGGTAATATTCACTGATTTGTTGAATTAGGGGGTTTCATCTATAAATAAATATATTTTATCATGGTACAACTAGTGCTTTTAAAGTTAATTCATCAATATTTACAGAGTACTCTCGATTATCCGGGCGTGAATTATCTGTGTTTGAAAAACTATTATATCTAATATATTTTTTAATTTATTTCAAACAATTGCTTCTCAGCCATTTTAATACCGGTGAACATTTCCAAGGATCATCCAAAGCGCTTCTGACACTTTAAATTTTGTGTAACTTCTTGAAACTATTTCTTCAACATCCTCTTATAGCACGGATTTGCTCCATATTATACGATTATAAATTTGCGAAAACTCTCGTATAAAATCGCAGTTCTACATAGTATTATACGTTTACAGCTTCAGAAGATCATTACAGAAGCTTAACTCCCAAGTGAAGAAGATGTTACCATTTTTTATTGGTCACAATTTCCCACTAACTTCTGTTGTAACTAACTGGACTACATCAATTGAAGGGCGTTCGAATATAAGGATATAAAAGTTCTTGGAAATTTCATACTGATATTCGAACATTGTTTAGAGATTCTCAAAAATTATTAATTTTCTTAATAGTTAATACGAATTTATCATGTAAAATGATAATGTGCATTATAAATATGATAATAGTTCGGATTATTCGTGTTATTTAATTACCATGGAAAATCGAGAGTAAACTGTATTTCATTAAAATATCATCATAAACTGGAAACAACACCAAGTTAAAATGAGACACAATTGGTTACTATGGGACAGCAGTATCCTGAAATTGCCAATTCTTTAAAAGACCGTCTTCAAAATTTTAATTTTAACTTGCCGCAGTTTGAAGCTTATGCGATAATACAAAGATAGTCTTTTGCGGAGATAGATATCACAGGATTGACAAGATGAGGTGGCAAAATTATAATGAAGATTTCTAATAATTATACACTGGATTTCTGCACTCATAAAAAGAAAGAATCCGCTTTATTTTTTTATTTTTAAACCTGCATTTACTTATTTCCAACGCTTTATTCATAGCTTCATATTGAAACAGTTGCAACGATAAAAAAGGCCTTTCAATCAGTCACGGTGATGAGTGATGTTGTAGTATTAATAATTGACAATACATTATCCCGTATACTTTTGCATTTTGATTCCTCCGATTGTATTCATATTTTTTTTTATATATAGAGAATAAACAACTAAAATATTTATTTAAAATGTGATAACACAATCGTTTCATATTATCTGTGACTGTATTACAGTATGTTTCTGTTCTTGTGTGAAAGATTTCTTTTCGGTGACTTCTAAATGATTTTTCTCAAAAAAACATCCGCAAGTATAAAAATACAGAAGTAGTCTGTTTTCTATTTCAATACTATTTTTATGGTACGCCATTGTTTAAAATACTGATAAAATCGAATAAATATTTCACAGATGAGGACTATCAATGACGCCTGAAAGTCAATCAGGCTGCATTTCACATTGCAAACGACACATTCATTCAATACTTAAATTTTATTCCTCTTATCTTGAATAGCTCTATCGTGTTCAATACTGCTTATTTAACATTCGAGATGACTTAAACCGCTTATATTTGAATGAGTTTTATGGTTTTGATTGAGAAAATTCATTTTAGATTCAGCTTTAAGTTTTATAATTTTCAAAAAAGTACAACCTCTGCTTTGTAAATATTTGCCAATGTCTTTTTTTTTTGAAGATTTGTTATAAATAATGGGATTTTAGCACAATCTATGGATAAGTAAAACATATATATATGACAAGGTCAACATAATGATACTGAAGTTATCGTGCAAGACATTTGGGTACGTAGAGTTATGACGGAAGCGTTAAGCGTGACTTTAGGCGATGAAATTTTTGTCATGCATGATTCTATTGTGCCAAAATGTTCAAATTTGCAAAAATTTCATATTTGAATAATCGTATTAGTACACAATAAAATTAAGTAAAGATGAATCAATCCCAGGTTTGAGTATTTTATAATTTGTTTTATTTAACATTATACGATGGTTTCAAGACCTTTAAGAATCATTAGTGAATAGCTATATTTTTAATATTTAAAAACATTAAATTTCTATTTTTAAATTATTTTTTTAAATTGAATATCGATGGTTTAATGTGCAAATTTGCTAATTCTGTTTTTAACAGTTTTTAAAGGAGAGTGTAATTACAAATTATTTTGCTATTTATTTTTGGGATTATTTTGATATAAAAAACACCTTTAAACGATTTATTTGTAGAGCTGCATTTCGATAACGCATAACGATACATTTTTTTTCGACAAAATTGCGAAGGTATATTCTGCACTTTAGGTCTCAGAGCTCAATGGAGTTGTCAAATTTTCTTGGAATGCTTTTTCGATATATCTAAATAACTTCAAGTTGTTAAATTAATACGGGACATGAATATAGCACGACGCAGTGAAATGACATTAAGTCATTTTCAGCTAAAGGCGGAGTTAGCAATTTTGCACTTTAAGTCATCGATATGTGACCTTTGGTAGGTCGCCGTATGCATCAGATTCATAATAAATTGGTCCTGTATATAAATTGATTTGACATGGACTAAGAGAGAAAGAAAATTTATTTCATCCAATGGATTGTTAACCAAATTTATAAAAAAAAAATTGTTGCTGTGGTACATTCGTTGAAAACTTTCCACGTCTAATGGCCTCCTCAATATATAGCCTTCGAATATTTAAATAAAAAATGTTAAAACTTCCAAATTCAGGGAATAGACAAAAATATTTTCGTAACGTAAGATAATAATGATATATTTATAAGTAAAACATTTTTTTGTTATTTTGGAATGACAATATTAATAAGTCGCTTTAATTCTTACTGGCCGGTGGTGGACAGTGAGTGACCGGTAATTTTATTTCTCTAAATATACCTATTGCAAAGTCTTCATACTCTGTGCGCTCCTCATAAAAACTCATTTGATTTCAATGATTCAATGAAAAATATTGATCAATATCAACAGAAATAATTACTTCATATTGAATGTAAAACCAGGATGTACATACGTGTATTAAATGACGTTTGGTATTTGTGAAATGGTAATTTCCTCCACTCATAAATCATGTCATTATGTAGAACAGTCACTAAAGGATATCCGCTTGGACGTCTGTTTCTTTTATTTTTGCATTCCTTGCAGTTATTTTATGTTATTTGACTTTTAATACATAACGATATTTATAGCCAATTATAATCATTAATCTAGCAGATTTTCCTTAATTTAAATTTAAAATATACATTTTTTACTGGACACTCAGGAGCCATCACCGTAGCTTTGAGACAGTTAAGCGAGAGTTAAATATATTTTTTCCATAAAATTATTATTGCAGTTTTCTCATTTTAGAGAAAAACTGTAACTCTGTAAGTCTATAAAATGTTATAATAATTAATCCAAAATTTGCATAGTAAATGCTAGTTAACCGAATATTAATGTATAACTAAAAAAATAATTCACAGGTGATACTAACTCTTTCGCTGGGTGTATGTAGTTGATGATAATGAAGTTAATTCAACATTAGTTCGTTTCCATACCAAGTGTCTATAACAAATTGAGAATACATTTTGGCAACTATATATATAAACAGATGCTGAATTTAATGTATACTCAATTAAAAGTGTAGTGCCATTTATGTTTTGTGTACCATATCAAGAATTTTCATAATGTATTCATTCATATCAATGTATTGAATAAAAGTAGATAACGCATTGTATAACACAGGGTTTCCCAAATTATTTTCCACGCAAGGTTAATAAATAGTTGTTCTATGTAAACCTGGAATTGTTTTATATCCTGCAACGGCTACAGAAAATTAAAACATGTTTGACGGTTTAATGCTCTATACCAGTGGCTCCCAAAGTGGTCTACACCAACATGTTAACCCTCTGGAGACTGGATTCTTTCATAGTGCATTTCATTTTGATACATGATGATTAAAATATGATAATATCCTAATTTTTTTAAAAATGTCTATATTTTACCAAGAAATATCATTTTTTGTAGTATACAGTCGGGCGTGGAATTGTGCCTGCAGTACTCATTTAGGCACAAATAGAATAGAACATGGTACTATGTCCGTACTTCTTTATGCGTTAATGTAAGTTTTATTTATTAATTTGGGAAACCCTGGGAATTGTGCGTCAGATGCTCGTGTTGATTTCATCAAATTGGGTTTGATTTATGTATCGAAAAATCATTTATTGACAGCAGAAGATCTTTTCATTGCCAACAAAGTACATTCCTTTGCGAAGTTTTATTCTAGGACCAATTTCAACTGTTTAAATATAACTTCAGACTACTTTAAAAGTAAACGCCATTTATAATTTATTTTAATAAAGATATCGCACAATATTTTATTTTTTCGATTATACAAATGTCAATTAGTTATTATTCATTTTATTTGGTACAATTTTATTCACAGACAGTGATCAAAATGTACAGGACTGGTCGGAAAATTATCGTTTCCACCGTTCGTTTTTGATCTCAACACATATAACACGTGTATAGTATTTACATCATTTAAACTAAGATTTTGCTCAAATATCACAACATGTTTAATTTTATTAACGCATTAGGAACATAGAACTTACAGGAATAACTTTAATAGATTAACGGCTTTGATTTTTCACTGAATTTTTCACGGTGGCTAGTGAAATTCGTGAGATTAATATTCACTAGCAAACTAAATCGTAACACAGTTATTTCTCATAGAAAAGAAACATGATGTAGGACTTACATAAGTCCACGGCCACCAATCAATGATGGGTGTACTTCCAAAGTGATCTCCTTTCACTATGCCAAAATTTAAAGAAGAAAGTTTTGGACTTATTTTTGTTTTAAAATTTTTTGAAACTGGTTTACATTCTAATCGTGATGAGTCCACACACTGAAATAAATGACATTTTATATACGTTAAATTGATTATGCAAACCTGCATATGATGATGCACTTCCACCTAAAAAAGTATACTCTTTACATATTTAAATTGCGTATAAACATCACAATATTTTTCAAACTGATTCAATTCCAGCTATATTCTATCAAATTCCAAATAGAAAATATTTCTTTAAATAGCTACATCAAAGAAATAGCTTTCATAACAAAATCAGTTTGACATTTTGTAGACTTAATGTCGTTTGACATCAGTCAACACAATATGGTTATTCTATACAAAAAATGCATAGTGGAATAAGTTCACTCTGAAAATATACCCGTCTAATGTTCTATCAAGACTCAGGTATGAGATCACGGCCATTAAGCTGTTAATAAAATAAATACAATATTTTAATATGTTAATAAGTCAGATTATAACATTTTTGCTATTCAGATAAGCACAGAACTACAAAATAGCTGAATGAATAGCAAAGATATGCAATACAGTTTTACGATGTCAATTTTGAAAAGTATGTATTTACGATTGCTTTATGCAATTTGGTATATATTATAGAAATAAAAAAAACATGGATACCAATTATTGAAATTATATCATTATACAAACACCATTTAAATGCATTTTTATTTTAAAGTGAACTTCAATAACATTATCTACCATTTAAATAACTACAGAGTCCATTTTGTTAGTGATTTAATCATTTGTTTTGTGATAGCAATCTTTAGTACCCTAAACGAGAATAAGCGATATTATATAAACAAGTTATCAAGTAGAATAAAATAAAATAAAATATATATTTAACTGGAAATATTTATTTTAAACTGTAATTTCTGTAGCTGAGAAGCAGAGCGATGCAACTACATAAAGTAAATTGTTCTAGAGAGCCAAAAAATCTTTTTTTTAAATTCTTAGAACGTTTATGAATATTTATACAGATCGATAAAAATATATACATAATACAAATCAATCAATTGTGAATTAAAAACATGTTAAGAAAAAGCAAAATTTGTATTCTATACCTTCCTGACTATGCTATTAACACTCTATGGTTGTTACATCCAAATGCAATTTGATTTCTTTTTAATCCATTCTGATATGAGGCTCATCTTTTGTCATTGATAAACATGATTAATTACAAGTTGTCATCGTTATCTCATTTTGTCAAATTTGTGACTTGCATCCGTGTGCTTCTTAAGTACAGATACATAAAGGATTTAAATGTGTATTTTATTCACACATATAAACAAACAATATTATTCTTGCAAAATTCATCAGAGAAAACCTTTTTTCAAAATTATTTGTTCATAACGATAACAGAAAATCGTGAATAGTTAACTTGCAATATTTTACCAGTTTATTTATTATGTATAATAAATAGTAAATGCCAGGATGGTATCACAAAATGAATGATTTTGTCTTTAGTGAAGCCTAATAAGTAGGACTAATATTTATTATATTAAATAATTCCTTAGAACTAATGAAATGTGTAGGCTGTAAGAGAAGGATGTCGAATTACAGAAGTGTATTTTCAATAAATTTGTTATTTGCTAAGGCCATATTTTTACAGAATAATTTTAAGACCATGAAACATATTTTATTTTAATTGTTGCCAATTCAATATTTTGGAATAAGCATTGAAAAAATTGTTACGTTTGTTGCACAAAACATTTTATGCCGTGTTAAATTTTTTTTCATTTCATTTAATTTAATGCAGCTGTTTCGGGGCTGAGGATTTTGAGTTTATTCAATCGTTAAATACCTTTTTTCGGACATTTATCTGATGAGAAATATAAAAATATACAATTTCAAACATGAAATCATCGCTCTCCATCCATCCGTTTAACTTTGGTCCGTATCGTTTTCACTCCACTATAACAATAATTCGAGTAAATATTTTATGAAGTAAAAACATTATATTTTCACATAAGGAATAATCTTTTTTTGTTTTACAGTCCAGTTTGTAATTTAAGAATCGAAAGAATCATTTATGAAAAATGCACCAAGTGTGATTGGGCTTATTTGATTTGGCCATAAACAATAATATGGTGTTAGTTTTACTATTATTGGATAAAGTTAGTGTATGTGTATTGGATAGCGTTGATCGCTCATGTGAATGAAGTTATTACGTCTCAGAAGGGAAGAGAGGGAGCATTCTGAGCGGCTAGACACAATTGCTTAGTGTATGAAAGATTAGGATGTTGCCTCTAATTCTGCTGTTATCTTTTTTTTTAATTCTTACTCTACATTATTTAATTTTTAATGCAATATGAAATATTTTTTATAGATAATAACAATAATTGATCTGGCAGATTTTGTGTAATTTGAATTTTAACCCTTTCAAGAGTATAGGCGTACATCACGTCCGTGTGTCTTGTCGCGTTATTTTCAAAGCCATTTTATTTTTTTAATAAATTCTTACTTTTTTAAATATAAATATGAGATAGATCTATAAATGTTATGTGGAAGTCGGTACAATTATATCATATATTTTTAGGCTAGAAAAAAATACGTAAACATTACGAAAAAAAATGAGAAAAAAAAGTTTACTTCAGTATTGAAAGATTCACTTATGCACTTTCTATAATTATTATGATTTGTAAAGAAATGAAGCATGTCACACAAATTAGTCGTATGGGCTCAAATTTGTTCTCAAGTGCTCCTTTAATTTCGAAATGAAAGCGATCACATGCGGCAATGTTATACACATTCTTACCAATATATAATAAATTTTCAGTTTATTTTGTTCATTTGGAAACAGAAGAGCATTGTTTACAAATCGGCATACCCAATTCGATTGATTTTATGATATTAGTGGAATTGATAGCAGTGAAAGATTTTAATGTTTAAAACGTGTGTGTATAAAAAATTAACTCACTAATGAAAGGGTTGTACATTTTTAACTGAATGCTTGATGTTTAGTAAGGCGGGAATTAAAAACTATGAGTGATAATATTATGATATTAAGTAGTAAGCCGTAAGCATAATAATAAATAATGTATTATTTTTGATAGTGTTAAAGAACTCATTGAAATACCTTTAATACACTTAATAATTTACTATAAAAGGTGAATATTTCATAAATTCAGTATAATTATAGAAAAGAAAGTCAATGTGGACCAAAGTTAAATGACTGATGAAATTCCATGTTCCGTTCATGTAATACATTAAATCAATATGTTGTAGATTTCATTTCATTATAAGACTTTAAGGTGCTATTATTTTCCTAAAAAACATTTATTTTTGTTACTTCTATTTTTTCATTCTGTTATCACTAAGTATAAGTATAATAATAATAGTATGTATTTAAATGTTGCCAACGCGTCGAATGTGTCTGTCTGTACCTAAACAATGAGATCCTTATCAAAGCTAGTAACCTTAGGTCTCTATGAGGACATGTATATCTGTCGATTTTTATAGAGCCGTAAGCCGTAATTTAGTAGATTCGTACTGAAATTTGCATTGTGTATATCGTGGCTAATTTTGCAAAAACACATAACACGTTGAATTTCTTTGAAATCTCTGTATCATTGGCCCATTTTTGCATTAACACATAATTTAGACATGTTTTATAAATATAAGTGTGTAGATGTATATGTCGTGTTACATGTTCCTGAAATATTGGTGACGATATATTTAAATTGTTCTTGCTATCCATAAAAATTTATGTGGCAATCCACTAAAATTTTTATAGGTTTAATAGCTTGACATATTTTTTGCGTTTTTGGAAAGTACATATAAGTTTTAAATAATTCAGAATTTAAAATCAATTTCCATCAAGCACCATCAGTCGAAAATATTAATTAACATATAATTTTGCTAGTAAACATCTTTTCCTTTTAAAATTTCTATCATTCACTTAATTATAAATTCATGATCAATATTGTTTTCCATATATCACTATGTATATGATATATTCTTTGTATTTTCGTCCTCTCCATAGTGCAAATATTTATATCAGCAATATTTTTTGCAAGAGTTGGTTGTCCGTTCACTTGGCACCCATGTCCTACATCTGATGGTTATATTGGGGTTGAAGTATTTTTATTAACTGTCATTTTTATTATTTGTTAGTCACAGAAGTATTGTAATTTTCATGCTTCGGTTGGTAGCAAAAATTCCCACATCATATGATACTTTTACGTTTTAACTGCGCATGTGCAAACACGTCCGCTTCCAACCATATCTTAAAATAGCGGTTGTGCATGTAAAAATGACACGCTTTCATATTAACAATGAATAAATGATGAAACACTTTATATTTTGTGAATCAGTAAACGCAGAAATAAAATATTTCAAAATTTCTGTAGTATTAAATATTACATTTTTATTTTATACTAAAATAAGTAGACATGATAAACAAATGAGGATATTATTGGTAATAATTACAAACGAAAATACAATATTACAAAAATTGCACTTTGTTTATTACAAATATCACAAATGAATTAGTAAATTAAAGGTTAGGTTGGATTTGGGTTTCTTTAAAAGTAACGTCTCGTCTTTGTAAAAGGCATTGTTTAGTTTACAAATATGGCTTCAGTGTTGTTTTGAATAGACAAAATGCTACATTGACAGTAAATATTTAATCGTCAAACTGCACAAGTGATCTGTGAATAGCGCTCCCAACCTGCTGCAAACTGAAGCATAAAAATTGCGAAATTTCTGTGACTAACTTAATAAAATCACTTCACTCTCAATTTAACCCATCTGAAAACATATTCAAAACCTGTTGATATTTAATATCATCTACAGTGTGACACACAAGTGCATCTATCTACATGGCTACATATGTGTTAAATAACATTTGATTTAATTTCAAATAGGCCCATATCGTTTTTATACAGATGGGACATTTACACTATAAATTGCTCGAAATAATCATAAATATTTGCTTAAATGATTTGATTTTATTTTATTGTCTTATTGTTTTATTATAAATGATTGTTTAGGTTTCAAAATTAAAATTATTTATACGGCCCTCACAGGTAAAGGTTGAATTGTTGTAGGTACAAATATATGCGTGTATGAATATCGTCCAGTATAAATAAATAGAACAAAACTAATTATAATAATACAATATTTTAAGAATAATAAAAAGGAAATTTTCCAAAACCAAAATATTTTTCATTTATAGTTTCTCAAAAGTATATTAATATTCAAAAGATTGCCCTGTATGTTTCTTTATTTCAGAATTTGCCAAAGGACAGGCTCGTGTCACTTTAAAATTCATACAGTGACGCTGGAGCTGATCTGGGACATGTACTGTGGATGCCTCTTGAAAGTATGAATTCTATTTATCTCTTGTTACGACCAGTGAGATTCTGATGTCCTATAAAACTATCGGGTACTATCCAGATGATGTACTCAGTGAAATTAAGGCATGGAGAGAGGATGCAAAGCTATAACCAGGTGACAAAAGAATCTAGAGCAGGGATGGCGAACCTTTTTGAGCCTTAGTGCCAAATTTTTTTTTGTTTAGTATAATAATATGTCGCGTGCCACATGCCATGGAAATAAAAATGCATCAAATGTTTGTG